>PVHY01001533.1:0-154544 GCA_004024945.1 Uropsilus gracilis | reverse complement strand
ATATATATATATATATATATATATATATATATATACACACACACACACACACACACACACACACACACACACACATATATATATATACACACATACAATGCAATACTACTCAGTGACAAAAAGAAATGAAATCTCACCATATACCACCAAGTGGAGGGAACTGGAGTTACACTAAGTTAAAAGTCAGAAGGATTTTACACGATGATTCTACCCATCTGTGAACTCTAAAGTAACAAAACAATGAACAGTCGAGACTAAACCAAAGTTAAGTCTGGAAATATGACTGCAGAATTGAAGGAGGGAAGGTAAAGTGGAGAAATAAATGGATGAAGGGACCCAATTATCGTGGTGGAGGATTATGGGTTCTTATGATAGTGGAGAAGTCTGGAGTATTTTTATTCCTGTAATTGTAGATGCAGATATTGTGGTTGGGGCTTTAGCAGCTCCTAGAATTTGAGGTCAAGGATGTCAGCTTTTGCTGTGAAATAACTCCCACTAACTGGACCTGGAGCAGAAAAGTTTGCTAAGATTGACAACAAGTTTGCAAATGGGAGCAGAGCAATTGTTTGCAGCCCAGAGGGATAGAGGTCTATGCTGGAGATCCAGGTGAGAGGTTTGTCTTGTCCAGGGAGCAATGTTATTTTGAAGCAATACGAGGTGCCTGAAACTGGGGCTGCTGCAGCAGGCTGGAAGAGAGAAGAGCTCAGGATGCTGGAGAGAACGAAAGCAAAGGAAGAGCTCAGGGTGCTGGAGAGAGTGGAAACAAAAAGAAGACTGGAAGGCTTCAACTTGGAGTGCTTGATGCTTGGTGAGCTTGCAACTTGGAAGAATTGGAAAGCTTAGATCTTGAAACTTGGAATTTGTGTCTGCTGAAAAACTGAATTTTGTGAAATGTCTGCCTCAGGTTTGGAGGGGTGAAAGGAGCCATCTTGGACATGTACTTCTTTGTTTGAAACACCAGCTTGACCTTGGGAATGTTTTGGGACTTTGAAACTGAACTGGCTACTTGTGGCCTTAGTGACTTTTGGTTCCTCTTGTTAATAAATTCTGTTGTTTAAATTCCTTTGTGAGTCTTGCAACAGTTGTGCAGGTAGAAAGAATGGGGGTGGGGTGGGGAGGAGCAGAAGCTGGATTTTAAAAGTGCCACTTATTTTTGTTCGCTTGCTGGCTTGAGAGGCTTCTTGCCCTTCTTCCTTATTTTCAACCCTATTTCATTTGGTGGTAGATATGGTATACTAACATGCATCTAAAGAGCTGTGCACCTATTACCCAAATCATATAGTGCTGTAAACTAACATTATACCAATAAAAATAAATGTTACTAAACAAAAAAATAAATGGGTTTTGTAAATCATAAACTCCAAGGCACAGAAAAGTTTTCTTTAAAAGGCCTTGACTGGAGTGACCAAAAATTCTTGTTTGTCAGGCAGGGTTCAAAGGATTTTTCCAGAACTTTCAGTACATTATGAAAGATGTTTCAATCTTTGACAAATTGAAACAAGTTGGTTATTCTAGTCTTGACTAGCCCTTAAACAAAATCAAGGGTTTTAATAGGCCTCAACTGGAATGACTAAGCCTTAACTAGACTTTGTCCCTGGCTTCACCTTCACTGCACTCTGATAAGGCATTACCTAGACATGGGCACTGACTAGACTTTAACTATACACTGATTAGGACATAACTAAGTTCAATTACTTCTATGCTTAAACTGGGCTAAACAGGCTTAATGTGGACACTAAATGAAGTTATACCCTTAAAAGAGACTCTGAAAATGGCATGTCCAGAGTTAGTCTTGGTTAGGCCTCACCTAAACTGTGACTAGATAGTAACTAAGCTAGTCCCTAGATAAGTTAAATTGGCTCTGACAAGGGTTTTACTAGACTGATGCCTGGCTAGATAGGCATTAACTAGGATGACTAGAAATCTCAGGAAAGGAAACAAAGAGCTTTAAGGGCCCTAAAGTTCTTTTACTTAAGACACTCAGAACAAGCTCAGTCTTTCTTTCTGCTGTTTGATGATGGCACAATGACATGGTTTTGACAAGGAGGAATATATGAAAATCAAGTGACAGTCCTCCAAGAGCGTGGTATATACAGTAGCTAAAAGAAATAATTGCAATTACATAAAACCTCTGCACTATGGCCATGTTCACGGGGAAAGATACAAATAATATAAAAATGGACTTTTCATGGGGATTCTTTTGTAGTAAATTAGTAAGAGGGAATGAAAAAAACCAAATGGTTCCTGATTATCCATGCAACAAAAGTTGTGTAAGGATTTACAGTAATCCCTGGGGGTGGCAGTAATAATAGTCATCTTCTGGCAACAAAATAGATTATTCTTTCATGAAAATAAGCTCCCTGTAGCAAATAAAAATAAATTTTAGTCTCTTGGAAGCAAGAGACTAGACTTCCCCTCTGATGTATTCACTCTGATCCAATGGTAAAAGGGAATTAATGCCCAGGAACAATTAAAGTCCAGTTGAAAATAGAAAACAAAGCTGTTTCAAGAGCAAAGTATTTCCAAGGTTGTTCAGGACTTCCAACCATCACTCAGTTAAATCTTGGAAAGTGCCATTTGGTTTGAATCTCTTCTCCCATCCCCCTCCTGAAGTTGATTCAGAAGCAATTTAGTAATACTACAAAGAACCTCTCTTTCTGTAACAGCTACACTCTTTAGTCCAGTTCCCTAACCAGAGTGTGTAGTATCTTCTTTGGTCTCTTCAATCCCCCTGTAAGATCCTGCCGGGATGAAATGTACTGTTCACTCAAAACCTGCTGGCAAGCTAAGTATAGCTAATGACCTCCAACATCCACTGACAAAGAATGGTTTCATTGTTTGATTTGTCAGTGCCACCGAACTCAGAAAATCAGTATCAAAATAAATGTCAGACTGCTTATTCTAGTATTCTAGTTTGTTAATTATTTTCCAGATTAAGATTTATCTTCTGACCTAGAAAGAATATGATGTTCCCTAGAAATTGGAAATATGAAGAAGGAAATATGTTTTCTAGTTTCTTCTATCTATACTCCCACCATCATCACCAACAACACCCCCTCATCCTGGACAAGTCAGTTATATTTTCTGGTCCTCATTTCTTCCTTTAAAAGTGAAGTAGTGCACCCATTTGGAAAAAAAAAATGGAGAGGCACCAAACTAGATAATTAAATCTGAATAGTGGATAAATACATCGACTCTGGAGTTAAACAGATTGAGGTTTGAATCACAGTTCTGTCATATTAATACCTTTGGTATATAGCTTAACCTCATTTACAGACATGTACGTGTGAGGCCCCTTTAAAAAAAGAGAGAATGGATATTAAACATACCTATTTCATGGGTATGTGGTAGGGCCGAAATCCAAGAGTATTTGGAAAATAGGCCAGCAGGTTAAATGCACCATTAAGAAGCAGGATGCGTGAGATATACTTTCAGTGACCTCACTCATTTTATGGACATCACTTATTTTATGTTAAAATTTTTTATCAGGACTATAGAAACATAGGGACTCATTTATTGGATTTTCCCAATTAAAAAAAATGGTAGTAAGATTCATAGGGCAATAACAAAGGAACTTATAAACCTGGTGATAAAATAGAGTAAGTTATCTGTTTTTCCTTATCATTACCCTCAGTCCAGCACAACACATATTATTCATCCCTTGTGACCAGAATAAGGATAATGTCTTCCTGAGGCTACAGATCCCATTGAGGTGATACACCAGTATGTCAGGGAGATACTGAAGGTTTAACCTAAAGAATGAAAATTAAGGACTCCTGGGTTCTGTTTTGCTTGGACACCAAAATCTTCTGTACCTTTATTTTATATATTTCCATGTGATTCCCCAACCTCTGGTCAGTCTCTTAGGAGGCTAAAAATATTATTTGAATGATATTTGAAAAAGAAAAGTACTATTAACTACTAGCTGCACTTTGCAAACAAATTAATAAATGTTTTCCTTACAGTTGTGGAAACATTACCAACCACTGCTGTAATTAGAGATCTCCAGCTTTACTTTGAGAATATTGTTCATAAGGGAAAGATTGGCATAATTTCAGTACTTTCCAAGTAATGAGACATTCACTTACTCTAGGAAGAGATAGAGAAAGGACTGAGCTTATGGATCCCAGAAATGAAAACAAGGAAGAAAGGAAGGCTATATATCTTTTGATGGAGACTGTGAATGGGATACCAATGCTTCTCAATGGAGATAGCTTTGGATTGCCCTGCTGAAGGAAGGTCAAGGGTATAAAACAAAACAGACTCACCTAGAGTAATGGGTTTCAACTGAGTGGATCCTTACCCCTGGCCCCAGCAGCATGAAACACTCTTGGTTGTGACAACTGCTGGAGGGATGAGGAAGTGCTGCTGGCAGTTAGTAAATAGAATTCAGGGATACCAAGAAACATCTTTCAAGGCACAGGATATTCTCTCAGAACAGACTTATTCAACCCCAAATAGTAATAGTATTGGGGTTTAAAAAAATCTGAAAAAGAGAATCTCTACATGATTGCCAACCTAACAGTGCTTAAATATCCTTGAAACTCTTTCTCTCCCATAATGAAACTGAAAATCTACAGGGAGGCCAACCAGCACACTAAAGCTACCAGAAAGTAAAGAAGTATATCAGATTGTTGTTTTTTCCTCAAAGAAGAATATCATGTAGTTATCCCTTCCTGTAGTGGAATATAGGTAACGGGTGTTTTAGAAACTCTGAAAATAAAAACAGGCATAGCATTTGTTCAGGAAAACTTCAGATGAGTTGGACTCTTCAGCTGGTGTTGGAAGGAAAAAATTCCTTTTTCTTGTTCCCTAGAAGTTGGGAGAAAAATGAATCTACACTCACTGCCCATATGTCCTTTCTTCCTGATCCCTAAACAGCATCTTATAATCTGATCTCAATGCTGCAGACTCTAGTATTCCACAAATTATGTTCTCTTTTAGGTGACTGACATATTAATCACCAGTCAATCAGCTATACTCAAAATTAATCTTCCTCTACACCCACCTTTTTGAAATTCTTTTGCTCCTTGGCTTTTATGACATCAGCATCGTCTGTTCTGATCCATTTATGACATCATCATCTGTTCTCATTACCTTTTGGCTTCTTGTCACCAAGCCGCGTGTGTCTTTCCACGGTCAACGTACATACAGGTAGGTCCAACTCAAACTCTGAGCTGGCTTTTTCTCACTCACTTTTTTCTCGTAGTCAATCATTTGTATTTATTTATTTATATTCACCAGAACTTATAGTCCCAAAATTCCAAGAGGGATTTGAGGTAATTATAATCTCCCACTACACATTCTCCCTTAATTCCCAAACCCAATCCTGTGGTTCCAGTCCTCATCTTTACATAGGCAACTCTTTAAATCATGCCTTTGATTCTGATTTTCTTTCTAACACTACTCCTACCTCCTAGCCACCTAATGGACACTGTCCATAGAGATTTTAAATCAAACATACCCTAAACTTGGGTATCATCCTGAACTTCCTGATTTTAGCATTGAAAGATCCATATGCTAGGAATTCCCTCAATAGAGATGGAATAAGATAAGTCACCAGACTTACAATAACTACAAATGGAACTTTGTTTCAAACTCAGTCCTCTTCCCCTAAATCATTTAATAGCAGATAGCCTCAGCATTTCTCTACTTTCTACCTTCTCATGCAATTGGTTATTAAATGGTATCAATTCTATCTTCAAAATACCACTGGTTATCATCACTTCCTTTTAACCCACCACTGCTGTAATTTAGGTCTGTATCACTGCTCACTTGGAAAGTAACACAGGTTCCTAACTAGTTCTCCTGCCTCCATTTGTATAATTTGTATCATCATCGCTTCATTCCCACAGCCCTTGCCAATTGATCTTTCCTACAGTCAAGCCTAAATATTGTAAAGTGTAAATCTGATCATGTCTAGGTAGTGATCTCCTCCATATGAAAGTCATGCAGACTGCACTTAAAAACAGTATTAAACCAAGTCCCCAGGGCATTCTGGCAAGATGGCTACACAGTGTGATGCCGAAGAAATACAGTGGTGACTGACTACAATGCACTAAGAAATTACATGAGATGTAAGTGAACTAGAAAAGGACAACGCAGGGAAAACAACTACCATCCCCTTAGGAACCCAAAAATTCTATGTCAGTAAGTTACAGCTTTGCATTTTCTTATTTTTTCACAGTTTTACATTTTCTTATTTCTTCAGAGATGTATATGACAGCCAGAGTGATGGCAAATGTTGCCAGGGAACTCCAGGTAATATAGACCAGTTATCACTTTGATATTCACATGAAACCGAACGAACTAAAAGTTACATTATGCAGAAACCAGGGTGACTTTAGAGAGAATCCACTTTTTCCCTTAGGCTGGTAGGTCTGAACAGGTCTATGGTTCTGCTACCACCTCATCTACCCCTGCAAGAACCATAGGTTTTCCATTTGAGGCTGGCAAGGAAAAAAAGAATGTGCCTGAGTAATGTTTATGTTAGTGAAAAGAAGTATGTATCCCATTTGAATAAGGAGGGACTCTAAATATAGATTATGAGAAATGAAAACTGATAGAAGAAAAAAGGCGAGTACTTTCCCCAAAAGGGTAAGAGACCCCAACCCTTCCTCCCTAAGCAAGACATATCTATCTTTTGTCTCCTCGCAGACATTTGCCAATGGTAAATTGTTTATGAAGAAACTCAACTTGGAAGTGAAGGGCTGACCTCCACAGACATTAGAAAAGCAAGGTTATCAGAAATAGTAGTGCGATATCCCAGTGGTTTACCTGCCAATGGTAGGAATTTCTATCACTTTGTAAGTAACTTCACTTCCATCTAGGTAATTAAGAAGTATAACCATGTAGTAGACGGCTTCCCCAGCTTAAGTTCTGCCCCTCTCTCTCTCTCTTTTGGTCAGGACATTTATCTAGTTTTCCTCTGTTCAATGAGACATTTTAGTATCAAATCATTTCATTTCTCACTCAAAGGCCTTGTTTCTGAAATTCATTTTTCTGTCTATCAGAGACCTCCCAAGTTAGGAACACGCACACATATGCACAAACACACATATATAGACATCACATCACAGACAAATTCACGTACCTTCACTCACTGTTTGGTAGCATCAACACCTTCCTCCTCGCTCAACTTGGGAGATATAAACCATAGGCGCTGTCCAATAGGAGTTTAGAGTCTAATCAGGCAGACCAGCCAAGCACAACAAAGAACAAAGAAGTATACACAGTATCATTTTTTCTATAGTTGCTACAGGCACTTGGAGAACAGGAAGGTCAGAACACATTGGAATCTTTAAGAGAACTTCAAAATTTCAAAGAATGGCCTCAGAATCTATTTGAGCACTAAATAGGGAGATGGGTTTTGAAGATACAAAAGAAATCCTCAAAGAAGTGGGCTCACTGGCTCTCTTTCTCTCACATGCACGTGCACACACACAATTATACATCACTTTGGTCAAATAATATGGTTGAGGCTTTTTCACATTCGAAGCATCATGCAGCTTATTCCAGGATAAAATCTGCTGTCACCCCACACCCCAAGCCAAAACCACTGTGTTCATTATTCCGTCCTACTGATCCCCACACCTTTCCCTCCAGCCCTAAATTTTAGTCTTTCCTTCAGCAACCCAAGGATCTAGAAAGGTTGACCAAAGTAAAAAGAATACCAATGCAATAATTTGGAATTTAAGTGAACATTCACTATGTGTAAGCATAGAGTTATAGTTTATCTGTTTTCACTAATATAAGTAATTTACCTACCAATTTTTAAGTGTTTACTATGTGCCAGGCATTCCGCAGCTGTGCTAAGAACTTTTCATACATAGTATCTCAGTGAAGCCTGACAACACTTCTAGAACATAGGCAATATTATTACCATTTGCAGGTGAAGAAAACAAGGCACAGAGATATGGAAAAAAAAAAACTTGTCAGAGGAAACACTATTAACAAATGGCAAAGTCAGGGTATAATCTCAGTTCTACCTAATACCAAAGCCTAGACTGTGTACAATGGGTAGAACCAGGGAAACAACAAACTTTTTCTGTAAAGGACAAGATAACAGATACTTACTTTGGGCATTGTCTGCCATCCTGTCTCCATTGTAATGACTGAAGACAGTAGTACCAAGGTAATCATTGATAATATGCAAAATGATTATGACTGAGTTCCAATAAAACTTTGTTTCTACAACCACAGACTGGATTGGACCCCCAGGTTGATTTTGATGACCCCTGGGTCAGAATATCTATTCAGCTAGACTTGAGTTAAGCCCTCGCTCTCCCCACTTACTTTACAAGTTCTTTACTTTCTCTGTGTGTTAGTTTCTTACTCTGTAGCATATCAATAATAGCTCCCTCCAAGAATCATGGTGGGGATTAGGCTTAAAGAAATGACTAAGTAAAAATTACCCAACACATAGTAAAGGCCTCAATAAGTCATTATTGAAACCTCAAGGTTGCTCCCTAGAATGAAGTAGAAAAGATGAGGTTAGAATATCTACCAGTTCCTTTAAAATCAAGTCACCAGACTAGGACTCCTGCTAAATGTATTCTCCCTTCAGCTACACAAACCTTGTTCTTTTGTGCAGTTGTCTTCCTTTTTTAGTTAGTAGTGAAAAAGGCCTCTGGTTTCATTGCAACCTTTTGCCTGCCCTGGAACTCTCTCATAGTAGGGCAGGACTCTGGGTTGGTTGTTATTGTCAGGAATGAGATTCCGACAGACAACTGGAATCATACATGTATCCCCAGGACCTGACGCAGAGTGGGCGCTCAGGAAGTGTCGCTGGCTTAAATGAATTGACTTTAGAGTGGTTCTGTTTGAAAAAGTAAGAAAAAACAACTTCTTAAAAGGCCTTTCGATCATTAAAGATCTTTCTCAGCGAAAGAAAATGGGAGGGGTGGGGGTGTGTGGGATGGTTGGGAGGTCAGAAAAGTACAGAACATCTTGTTTTAGTGCACAGGAGCCAAGCTGCATTGGCCTATTCCCTGGGTGAATAATCACCCAATGAAAGTCACCCTCAGAAAGTTTTTCTTTGAGCCCAAACCATGGAATCTTCCATTTGGGCTTTAAAGAACCACCTGAAATACCTCTGCTTGTCAGCCAGCTCTGAAAAACCCATACTTTCTACACTCCTGACTTGCCAGCCTTTCTCAACAAAAAGTTCTCTCCTTTATCAAGTTCCTGTAAAATGTGTCTTGCATAATAATCCAGTTTTTCATACTGAAATTTGTTGACGTGATTTATAGCATCTGACTATACAATGAGGACCACACTGACTCCAGTTGGATGTACTTCTCCAATGAACTATTATTCCCCACCTCACTACCCTAATCACCATCACCTCTATCGGTCTCCTTTTCAAAATTCCCAGCCAGTGATTGGCATGACAGAACACACCATCAAAATATACAGTGGAACTGACAACAGAAGCAAGTGCTGATGTATGCAAACCGTCAAAAGGAGGACTGTTATCAAGTCACATACATAGTCATTGTCTATCTCACCATGAAACAATGCTTCCTCATCCCACAATAATAACAATTGCCATCTTGTTGAAAATAAGTAACATTGACGGAATGGAATGCTCCCTTTTCTAATTCTCACAATTCATAATGAAAAATGATAATAACATTTGTTTCCTTCTTGCATAGCACTGAATTGTATCTTAATCTTCATAATGACCTTCTGATATGGATGACCCTAATTTTTCAGATGAGGAAACTGAGAACCAGAAAGAACCAGATTAACTAACTTGCTCAAGGTTACCCAACCCGGAGTGGTGTGAATGGAATTTGAATCCCAGGACTACCTGATTGCTATGGCCATGCCCCCCACTCTCCCGTGCTAGAAACATCTTTGAGTACTACCCTATGCTGCACTGTGAAGCTGACACAGACATGTGAAGAATGCCGTCTTCTACTGGCTTGGTGTTGAGAATGATTCAAAGCACTTACTCACACCCATGACCCATTTGATCATCATGGCAGCCCTATGTGGAAGGCAGGGTGGGTGATGGGACCTCCACCTCACACAAAGATCTACACAAAAAGATTTGCCCCACATCCTACCACAAATCAGAAGTCAAATCAGAATCATGGTTCAACATTGACTTTTTCAAAATGTTTTTTTTTAATGTTAATTTTAATTTTCATGATTTTCTTACAACATTGGTCACCACATTTGTGTAATTATTGTTCTCTTTATGTGTGGCCCTCCCTCTTCCCTGTGCCCCCCATGCCCCCCTCTGATCACTCCGACTCTCCTCTTTCGGCGAGTTGTTGGTTGAGAAAGTTGTCAGTCAGTTGGTCATTGTTCGGCCCATTGATCTCTTCCTTTATCTGGGGACTGTTCCTTTCCTGGGTGAGAACCTGAACTCCTGTGACTTGTTCATCTATGTTGTTTGCATTTCTAGGAGTAACGCTGAGGCGGGTGATCAGTCCAAACTCATTTGGGACCTCATGTAGGGCAGGTATGTGGCGTTGTTCTCCAGGTTCCTTTATTGTGGCATTTCCTATTGTGAAGTTGACAGTCTCCTTTTCTCCAGACCTGGGTGGTCACTGGAATTCATGCCTCCTTGTTCAAACAGGCTGTCTCCTCCATTCTGGTGTCTGTCCCGTGGTGCTGCTTCCAAGCTTTATAGTTCTGGCCTCTGGCACTGGAATCCCAACTCTCAGCCATTGGCATTAGAGGGGTTCCTGGGTGGGGATAGACACTAGCAGGAGGTTTATCCAGCTCATCTCCATTCTTGTGGTTTACAGTTCTGTCATACACTGCAGGCCCTAATGGGAAGGGAGAGTGCTTTGCTCACTTGGTGGCATCTCTGGATCCAGGGCTTATTTCTTTAGCCCTTAAAACCGTTGTAGGAGAATTTTTTTGCTAGATCATTTACGTGACTAGTCTCACAGTCATGTCTTGTGTTTCTGGTCTTGCTCAGTTTGGATCCTACCCAGGTAATAATTATGCCTAGGGCCTTTGTTCTTTTCTCCTGTCTGTTGATCAGTGGGTCGTTGGTCTTCTCTATTTCAGGGAGGTGTGTTAAGAAGGGGAGTGACTAGAGGAGGTCCCCCCACCACCAGATGCCTTAGCAGCTAAGGCAGCCCTCCCTTATTGGAACCCCAGTGGGGGAGGGGGTGTGCCGCTGGCTGGTGGGTCTTTTGTCAGGGAACTCTCCAAAATGTTTTCTTTATTATTTCAATTGCCTCTGTTCTGATTTTATGCTGAAGATTTGAAAGTAAGTAGTCCACATCTGGTCATGAAACCTCATCTAGTGTTCCATTTACTCCAGCCCTTCGGTGTCTGTAATATCAAAATACATCTTGAGGCCTGAAGAAAAAAGAGGGACCTTGGTCCTTCAGACTAGATACACTGAAGACATGATCACATCTCACCACAGATTGCCTTGTTGCTTTATTTATTGAACAATGACAAGTCCACAGTTTCAAAATCTACTGAGTTCTAAAAATCCAAAGGAAATAAGTTTTACATAAATTTCCTATCAAAATTCATTTGGTGGCAAAATCAAAATGAACTCATGTGAGGTGACTTAATATCTTTATAACACTGAGTTGAAGCAGTCTTAGATTTCACTGCTAAAATGCTAATGTGTTTGATTTACAATAGGGTTGCAGGTAAAATACAGGATATGCAGTTAACATTTTAATTTCAGATAAACAACAAAAAATGTTTTAGTATAAGTTTGTCCTAGGTGTTGCAAGAAACATACTTATCCTAAAACATTATTATTTGTTGTTTATCTTAAATGCAAATGTAGCTGGATAATCTTGTATTTATATTCTACTAAATTTAGTAACCTCTACTGGGGGTGTTACCTCATATATGGCAAGGACAGCATACTACTGTTCTAAAGTTTGACACATTTATAATTCCAAAACACATCTGGCCCTAAGGGTTTGGAAATAGGGACAGTAATTTTGTGGACCTGTAGCCTCCTCCCAGCACTGGACTTGATAGTGCCAGTGTATCCAGTTCTCAAGGACTTAAGAAATTAGAATTGGTGGTCTCTTTGACCTTCATTATATTCTCCCAACCCCTGTTGTAGTCCATGTGTTATTCACTTGATCAACAGTTTATTACCATCTGCTTTGATTTTTTAAGCCTTGAGGTGTTTCCTCTTCCCGTTTCTTGATTTAAACCAGTAGTTAAAACTTCCGCTCTCATTCGAACCACACCCCATCATATTTCTTTGGTTTTGGTTTTTGGTTTTGTCTTCAATTACCCGCTTCTACAAGGTCACTTGCTCCCTACCTGACGAATTTTCCAATCAAGGTTCCCCTTCCCTTCTAGAATCCCCCTCTTTGGCATAGGAAGTGAACACCCACCACTTTCTGCTGCCCTCTCGTGGCTAGAATAAACCACTGCATCTGAACCCGGCTGCACTAGCTGCTTCTGCTCATCACCTCCAACTTTTCCAACTTCGCACAATCAAAACATTTGCCAGGAAACCCAACGTAGTTAATTCCAACCTCTTGTATACTTGTAAACAGGAAATTATATTCTTAAAGCAGGGAGGGTAAAACAGAGTTTTCAGCATGTAGCTGCACTTTCCTCCATTTAGTCCTAAACTAGGATTAGCTCTGGTTTGAAATTAGAGGTATGACTGCCAGTTGACTTATTTTGTGAGTTATGTTGCAGTCACTTATTTTGCAGCTGCGTTGCCACTGGTATTGATAGTGCAGCTCAGGAACCAAGTCTGCTAGCTCATTGCAAGAACAGTGAGCTGAGAACAAAATGTCCTAGTAATCCCTGAGCAAGCACATATTTGCCTTTAAAAAAAAAAAAGGGAAACGCAGATTAGGGATCTGAGTGGGTAAATATCAAATTGTGTGAGAGAGGACCTAGAAAATGGAGGGGCTACTTCCAGCATCATCTGGGTTTAAACTACTTGCCAAAAATCACTGTCTTCATCTCCACTTTCTGTTGCAGTGGTTAAAAAAAAAAAGCTGGGCGGCTTCATTGAAAGCACAGCTCAACCAACTGCCCGCCATGATGCAGGCTGCACATTCCTCCCTCTTCAAGAACTATTACAAAGTTTCCTAATCTCCTATCTGAACCTTTTCAACTCCTCAGAGCCCAGCGTGACTGGTAACTACTAAACAAAGCAACAGTTCATTCTATCTCCAATCTTACCTGCTAACAGTCTTTTAAAATACCCATTTCTGTCCAACTGGACTTTCTTTTGAGGGACTGACATCTCAGACCATGAAAGTGGCACCTGCTTCCAGGTGCAGCCACTCAGCAAGGGAGCAGAGACATGTTCTTAAAAGACCAGTGGACTTTTACAAAATCCCAGCAAGGCTCTGATCATAGATCCTGCCATAGCCGGGAACTTGGTTTTTCTTTCCCATCCTCACTTTCTCCCCTGAGGTAGGAGGAGGCTCATTCTCACCTGTCATATTTTCCTTTCTCCCCAAAGAACTAGTGGAAGAAGTGTTCACAGCTTTAAGTCCCCTAGCTTGACGTCAACTGATCTCTTTTAGGAAACACACAAAGATAACTCATTGACAATTACTTCAGAGAACAGGCCGGCACAAACCTCTGCATTTTAAACATGTCAAGGCGACCTATCTTCCAATCTCACCTATTGCACTTTTCATATCCATCCAACAGCTTCAAATCGTCTGAAAATAACCACACAAGTGACTCAATGTGGTACTGAGTTGTTTTATACTGATCTGATTTTTTTCTTGGTACTAACCACTTCTCTGGTGTGGAACAGGGTGCATTGTGGAAGTTTAAAAGGATTTTTCTTCCTCTGACCATCACCTGCTCCTAATGGAGCCACTGAAACTCGCCGCTACCGACTATTTTCACAGCTTGGTTTATGTCTGCAATCTACCACAGACCCCCTGCTCTTACCACAAACTTTCCCTCCTTTTCCATTCTCTTCTCAAAAAGTAGGGACTAAATCAATAGCCAGGTTCATCTATCACTGGCTCACTGCTTTTAAATGCACATTTACTATCATTCTTGATATGCTGGACACACAGTAGGTACTCAAATGTTCCTTATTGAAACCTCTCCAAGTCCCAGTTTTCTTTCCTTTAAAATGGGTGTGAATATAGTACCAACCTCCTTGGTTTTTCAATAAGTGTAAAGTAATTTTAAAAGGACTCAAAACTTAGGAAGCTCTGTGGACACTGTATCTGTCATTGTTCTGACTGCCACAAGGAAGATGCCTAGAACATGCACAGAATAGGAGGTGAAAACAAGAACCTGTGTGCAGGTGTGTGTATCATCGGGGCACTTAGGTGGGAGAGAAAGCACTGTTGAGCTGTGTGTTTGAAATGGCCAGTAGGCAATTGAACACTGAGGTCTGAAATTTAGCGAGGCAGAGAGGAGATATTTTACAAATACAACAAATATCTGTGTGAACTATTGTACAACAAACAAAACTGCCTCTCCCCTTCAGAAATGAACCACCTTAAAGAAGGCCAATACACAAGTTCTACATATAAGTGGAACACAAGACAGGCTCTAAGAGTTGCCACAAGGAAGAAGCAAAGTGGTCTCAGCTCAAGGAAAAGGGAGCATCTCTGGGTGCAGTAATCAGGGAAAGCGTCCAGAAAGAAGTGAGGTTCACTGATTCGATGATACTATGCAGCCTTTCCTGATTCTAATGCTTGCTGATTGGTCTGATCTTTGAATGTCGTTTTCCTTAGTGGTCATAACAATATACCAAACCTTTCCTAATGCTGAGTGAATCCAGTTTCAATAACTATGCCTTATTCGGATGCTTTTATAAAATAGTGGTAACAGGAGCTAGAAGGGGTGATTGAGGTTTTGTTGTTGTTGCTTTTTTCATGTCCCTTAATTGGCAAAATCTCCTAGGTTAGAGGGGAGTTGTCCTCACCCATCTGTGAGAGCCAACTATCTGGGAACTTGACACTTTTATCATCTGTACTGCTTGTGTGGGCATCTGAACACAAATATCATTCTCCTGTGTTGTTTGTTTCAGGTGACTTTGGCAAGGTTCTCAATGGGATCCTGCAGAATCACTGTTAGTCTCGCTTGCTGCAACCCTGGTGCCATGCCACACAGACTGGGCACAGGGCAGGTGTACAGACTTGCTTGCTGAGACATCTAAATTGAATTACGTGGATCTGGCATTCTCTTGGCAATGAGCAACTAAAATTCTGTTCTGCCTTGGGTTCAGCATATGAATCAGGAACTAAAGCTCCTGATTATTTAGACAGCTGTAAGAACAAAAGTGGCATACAATAGATGGGTGAGGTGCTGAGATAACTCTCCTCACTGAACTGACTAAATGAAATCATATCTGTTTAGGTGAAATCCCAGTGGCTTTGCAAGCTGTTTGACAGTGGTGGGTCCTTTACCATAGAACCTAATATTAGCCTTATTAAGAATTATTCCATGGAGGTGCGAAGACCTACTGAGCCCCTCCATTTAAAAGACAGCTTTGTGTCAGAGGGGAAACGTCAGGGATTTTTCTGAAAGTCCTTTGCAGAAAGGAAAAAATTAATTTTCAGTCCTTGCCTGGAAGCACTAGAGAAATGAAGCATTATGGGGCGGGGGGGCAGGGGAGGTGGCAACTGGTGGGGGGGGGGGAATAGCAACAGCAACTGCAGTTAGGGCTCTGACAGATTTGTGAAGAAAATGTGGACAGGTTAGAAAGGTAGGTCCCACACAGATCTGTCCTACCCCAGGAAGATAAGCTCTTCGGCATGTCTCCAAATTCCTTCATGGTGTATTATTGCTCCCCTGCCTTTTTTAACTGCCACTAAGGAATCCAGCTGGAGGGAGGAGGTTGGATGTTTTACTTCTCAGTTTTGCTGACAAGCAGGTATTTATAGGTAGAAAATGAGCTAACAATTTGACCTTCACACCATGTACAAAAATCAATTCAAAATGGATAAAAGACTTGGATATAAGACCGGAAACGATAATATACATAGAGGAAAACATGGGCAAAATCCTCCAAGAGTTACAATCCAGAAATTCATTTCTGTATCACGTAAAAAAAAAAAATGAAGGAAAACATAAACAGAAGGGACTACATCAAGCTAAAAAGCTTCTGTACAACAAAGAGATAAGAAAACAAAAAACCCAACCGATTGGGAAAAAAAATTTGCCCTACATACAAGTGATAAGGGTCTGATAACAAAGATACACAAAGAACTCACACAACCTAACAAAAACAAAGAAAAAAACCCAGTTAAAAAATGGGGAGAAGAATTAAAAAGACACTTCTCCAAAGAGAAAATACAAATGGCCAACAGGCACATGAAAAAATGTTCAATGTCACTAGCAATCAGAGGAATGCAAATCAAAACCACAATGAGATACCACCTTACACCAGAAAGAAAGGCCCACATCCAAAAAATGGGCAACAAATGCTGGCAGGGATGTGGAGAGAAAGGATCACTCTTACACTGCTGGTGGGAATGTAAACTGGTCCAGCCACTATGGAAAGCTGTGTGGAGGCCCCTCAAACTAATGAAAATGGAACTACCATTTGATGCAGCAATTGCTCTCTTGGGAATCTACCCAAAGGAGACCTCAATGTTTGTACAAAGGGACACCTGTGCTCAGATGTTTACTGCAGCACTATTTATAATTGCAAGGACATGGAAACAACCCAAATGCCCCAAAACAGATGACTGGATGAAAAAGATGTGGTATATATACATGATGGAATATTACTCATCAATTAAAAATGACAAATTTGAAGATTTTATGATAAAATGGATGTATAAAATGGATGTACTTGGAAGAAATCATATTAGCAGAAACCAGTCAAAAAGAAAAAGATGGTTTCACTAATATATGGGATATAGGAAAAAAATAAACAAAAAGTCATGAGGAAAACTCAAAACAAGTTAATAACCAAACTGAATTACACAACTCGGGGTGGGGGGAGGCATTTGTTTTTCCTCTTTGGAGCAGTGTCTTTTTAGTTCTCCCCATTTTTTAACTGGGTTTTTTGCTTTGTTTTTGCTAAGTTGTGTGAGTTCTTTGTGTATCTTTGTTATTAGACCCTTATCACTTGTATAGAGGGCAAAAGTTTTCCCCCATTCGGTTGGGTTTCTTCTTGTTTTGATTTTCTTTTGCTGTACAGAAGCTTTTTAGTTTGATGTAGTCCCAATTGCTTGTTTTTCTTTTCTTTTTTTTTACCATCTGTGTATGTGTCCTGAAAGGGGTTTCTGAAGTGTAAGTCTTGGAGAGTTTTGCCCAAATTTTCCGCTGTATTTTGTGGATTCAGGTCTTACATCCAAGTCTTTTATCCATTTTGAGTTGATTTTTGTACATGTTGTGAGGGAGTGGTCTAGTTTCATTTTTTTGCATGTAGTGGTCCAGTTTTCCCAGCACCATTTACTGAAGAGACTATCCTTGCCCCAGTGTATATTCATTGCTTCTTAGTCAAAGATTAACTGGTCATATATGTGTGACCTTGTTTATGGGCACTCAATTCTGTTCCATTGATCTGATTGTTTTTGGACCAGCACCATGTTGTTTTAGTTATTATGACTGTGTAGCATAGTTTGAAATCTCAGATTATAATACCTCTATTCTCTTTTCTGTTGATCAGGAGGGTTTTGGATATTCAGGGTCTTTTTTTATTCCATATGAATTTCAGTAATTTTTGTTCTATCTCTTAAAAAATCATTGGAATTTTTATTGGAATTGCATTGAATCTGTAGATTGCTTTTGGTAGGATGGCAATTTTGATAATGTCAATTCTTCCAATTCATGAGCAGGGAATGTCTTTCCATTTTTAATGTCTTCTTCTATTTCTTTTAAAAATGTTTTATAGTTTTCTTTGTATAGATCTTTCATACCTTTTATTAGGTTTATTCCCAGGTATTTAATTTTCTTTGGTACAATGGAAAAATGCAGTGGTTTTATTGATTGATTTCTTCTTCTTCTGACTGATTTTTTTGGCATATAAGAAGGCCACTGATTTTTATGTGTTGATTTTGTATCTGCCTACCTTACTGATGTGGTTTATTATTTTAATTAGCTTTTCTTTGGGGGGAGGTGTTCTCTACATAAAGTATCATATCATCTGCATATGATATGATAGTTTTAATTCTTCTTTCCCTATTTGTATTCCATTTATGTCTTTCTCTTGCTTTATTGCCCTACCTAGAATGTCCAGTACTATGTTGAAAAGAAGTGTTGAGAGTGGGCATCCTTGCCTGGTTCCAGATCTTACTTGAAATGATTTCAGTTTTTCCCCATTAAGGATAATGTTTGCTGGGGATTGTCATAAATGATTTTTATTATGTTGAGATATGTTCCTTTTATTACAATTTTTTCAAGGACTTTCATCATGAATGGATGTTGCACTTTATTGTATATTTCTTCATCTATTAGTATGATCATATAATCTTTGGTTTTCTCCTTGTTGATGCGATGGATTATGTTGATTGACTTTCAGATGTTGAACCATTCTTGTGCCCTTGGGATGAATCCCACTTGGTCATGATGGATAATTCTTTTTATGCATTGTTGGATTCAATTTACCAGGATTTTGATTTGAATTTTTGCATCTGTGTTCATTAGGGAGATTGACCTATAGTTTTCTTTGTTTGTGCTGTCTCTGTTTGGTTTTAGTATTAGTGTAATGTCTGCTTCATGGAATATATTTGGTAGTTTTCCTTCTTTCTCAATTTTTGGAAGAGTTTTAGCAATGCAGGCTTTATTTCATCCTAGAAAGTCTGGTAGAATTCATTTGTGAAACCGTCTGGCCTGAGCTCTTATGTTTTATGGAGAGTTTTGACGACTGTTTCAATTTCACTGCTTGTTATTGGCCTGTTTAAGCCCTCTATTTTCTCTTCATTTAATTTTGGATAGCTGTATCATTCTAAGAATTTGTCCATCTCCCCCAGGTTGTTGTATTTATTTGCATATAGATGTTCATAGTAATCTCTAATTATCTTTTGGATTTCTGCTTCGTCTGTTATAACTTCTCTTTTTCATTTATGATTCTGTTTATTTGAGTTTTCTCCCTTCTTTTCATGGTGAGTGTTGCTGCGGGACAATCAATTTTATTTTTATTTTTGAAGAACTATTTTTCAGTTTTGTTTATCTTTTGGATTGTCTTTTTGGTTTCTTTTTCATTTATTTCTGCTTTGATTTTTATTATTTCCTATCTTCTGCTGGGCTTTGGATTTTTTGTTGTTGTTGTTGTTTTTCTAGTGCTTCAAGTTGGGAGATTAGATTATTCCTTTGGATTGTTTCTTATTTTTTTGATATGAGCTTGTATTACTATGAACTTTCCTGTTAATACTGCTTTTGCTGAGTCCCATACATTTTGAAATGCTGTGTCACCTTTGTCATTTGTTTTAATGTAAGTTTAGTTTCTTCTTTGACTTCTTCATTTATCCAGTTGTCTTCCAGTAGCCTGTTTTTCAGTCTCCATGTCATGTACACTTTTCTTATTTTCTTTTCATTGTTGATTTCTAGTTTGATGCTTTTGTGATCAAAGAAAAAAGTTGATATTATACTAATGTTTGTGTATTTATTCATGTCTGCCTTATGGCCTACTATATAGTCAATTTTGGAGCATGATCCATGTTTGTTTGAAAAAAAAGTATATTCTTTTCCTTGGGGATGCCATATCATATATAGATATGAATATATACATATATATCATTCATATATGTGTATATATATATGTATTAGGTCCACTTGGTCTAGATCTTCCTTTATAACTGTTGTGTCCTTGTGTAGTTTCTCTTTCCTTGACTGTCCTTTGGTGAGAGTAGAGCAACTACATATTTATTTTCACCAGTATTTACTTTCAGTTCTGCTAGCAGTTGTCTTATGAATTTTGGTGCTCCCTTGTATGGTGAACATATGTTAATAATTATAATGTCTTTCTTATAAATTAATCCCTTTGTCATTACATAGTGACCTTCCTTCTCCTTTGTCATTTTTTAAAATTTGAAATCTGTTGTATCTGTTATAAGAATGGCTAACCTTGCCTTCTTTTGGGGACCATTTGCTGGAAGGATTGCTTTCCAGCCCTTTATTCTCAGTCGGTGCTTATCTTTACAGTACAAATGTGTTTCCTGGAGACAGTAGAATGTTGAGTTCTGGTTTTTTTAATCTAGTCTGCTACTATGTGTCTTTTGATTGATGAGTTTAGACCATTAACATTTAGGGTGATTATTGATACTTGAGATTCTGAAGTTGGTTTTATGGAGACCATTAACATTCAGGGTGATTATTGATACTTGAAATTCTGAAGTTGGTTTTATGGTGGTTGTTTTGAAGTTCCTATTTGCTTCCTTGTTATGTTCTTCCTGTTTATTCTTCTGTTGGTTTTGATTTTAAAGCTTCTTGTACAATTCCTTGGAGTGGAGGTTTAGTGGAAGCAAATTTCTGGAGACTTTGCTTGCTTGAAAAGGTTTTAATTTTTCCTTTATAAAGGAAGGATACCTTTGCAAGGTAGTGTATTCTTGGCTGACATTTGGAGTTTTTTGAAAACTTGGCGTTTTTTTAAAATGTGGTTCCAGTCTCTCCTTGCCTGGAGTGTCTCTGCAGAGAAATCTGAGGTCAGTCAAATAGATTTTACTTTGTATGTTATCTGTTTCCTTTCTCTGGTCAGTCATTATTCTTTTCTAATCTTGGGCTCTTGGAAGTTTTACAGTGATGTGTCTTGCTGTAGTTTTCCTTTCATTAATGTAGTTTGATGTCCTTTGGCTTCCTGTATATTTAATTTCTTTTCTTTCTTCAGGTTTAAGAAGTTCTCCTCCATCATTTCATTAAATATTCTTTCAGTTCCCATCATTCTCTCTTCTCCTGGGATTCCAACTACTCTTATATTTCCTTTTTTTAAGGAATTTAACAGATGTCTGAGTTTTTCTTCCTTCTCACTACTTTGTATTTCTCTCTATTTTCTTTCTTCATCCTCTCTATTTCAGTGTCTTCAAGGATACTTATTCATTCTTTTACTTCATCTAATCTACTTTCATGGCTTTTCCCTGCATTTTCGAACTCCTCTTTTGCTTCTCTTATATCCTCGGTCTCTTTCTATTTCTTTTTTAGGGATTCAATCTTAGTCTCCCATTCATCAATTATGTTATTCTAATTGATGTTTTCTTTTTTATATTTTCCTACTTCTCTTAACTCATTAAATGATTCTGTCATACTGTTTTCTTTTCTCTATTTTTGTACTTCTTCCCTTAACACTTTGAGTGCTTTTGTCATGCTGAGTTTAAATTCTTTGACAGATAAGGCATTTTTCAATGTCATCCTTGTTGGTTTCTAGAGGTTGTCTTTCCTTTGGTGATATTTTTTCCCCATAGGACTTGTTTGAGTATTTGCATGTTTCCTCCTTTCTGTGTTTTGCTTTCAGACTTACTCTATGTATTGAACAATTATGGTTCTAGTATTGGTTGGCATGCTAATTCGAGTCCTCTACCAGGCTGTGATTAATTCTGCTTTTGTTCCTATGCTGCTGTGGTGATTGACTTTTTCGTTTTTGTTGGCTCTTTTGGGGAACTAGTTCCTTTGCAGTCTGAGAGGCTGATGAACAGGTGTGGCTTCTGCTGTACAATCTGTCTTCTTTTCTCTTGGTATTTCTCTCCCTTAGGCTGATGTGTCTATCCTGCTTGGTCGTGTTCACCTGAGAGTAGCTTTGACTGGTAATGGGTGTAGGGTTTGTCTCATAAACCTTTTTGGCAGGGTCGTGTTCACACTGTTGTGCAGTGAATGCCCTTGATTCCCTTGTTTGATGTTCTATAGCCCTGGCACTCTTGGCTTTTCTAGGGCCCACTGGCCCAGAATGCTTACCTCAGAGCTAGGTATGCTTAGAAATGCAGGCTGAGGGAAGTTCATGTCAGTGGCACCCAACTGGAGAGGTGTTGCAGATAGCAGCGCCTCCAATAACTTTTCATTATCGGACTATGGGTGACTTGGTGGCAGGTATGGGTGGTGTGGTAACATCCATCTAAAGAGGTGTAATGCTATACCTCTGAATCATATGTGACGTTCTAAGACAATGTTACCTCAATTTAAAAGATTACCATATATATTTAATTTTATTTAAGATAGGAAACAACACTAGGCAAAAGCATTCTATTGGGGGGACAGCTGGCCTGAAAAATATACAAATAGCAACATTTCACATCTAATATTTTATTACTCACATTGAGCTTGAACAGATAGAAATTAAGAGATTTGACCACCGATTTAAAAAAAACATTCAGAAAATAGAGAATAAAAGTTATTCAACTTCAGAAAATCCATATATGAAAAATATATAGCTAATAACACACGTAATGAAGCTCAAAAGCTTTTGCCCTAAAATCAGGAACAGTCAAGGATATTTACTTTCTCTACCTTTATTCATCACTGTACAAATGATTCTAGCAAGGTCAATTAAGAAAAAGAAATAAAAAGCATTCACAATGGAAAAGAAAAAAATGAAACTATTTCTGTTAAATGATATGTGATCTGCACATAGAAAATCCTAAAGAATCAAAATTTATTATTCCTAATAAATTAATTCAGCAAATTGCAGGATACAAGGTCTATATACAAAATCAATTATTTCTATAAACTAGCAATAAGCAAGTCAAAAGTGAAATTAAGAAAGCAATTTCACTTATATTATTATAAAAAAGAGTAAAATACCAAGGAATGAATGTAATAAAGGAAGTGTAATATTTGTAGACTTAAAACTATAAAATATTGTTGAAAAAAATGAAAGTAGACCTAAACAAATGTAAAGAGATCCCAAGCTTATGCACTAGAAAACTTCATATTGTTAAGATGCCAATACACCCCCAAATTGCTCTAAGGTTCAACACAGTCCCTATCAAAACCTTAGGTTTCCTTTTTTTTTAACATAAATTGTCATGAAAATTTGGAAAATTCATATGGAAACACAATGGAGGAAGAATAGCCAAAATAATTTTTAAAAAGAAGAAAAATAATTGGAAATCATATTTCCTGATTTCAAAACTTATTACAAATCCACTGCAATCAAGATAGTATGGTACTGGCATAAAGATAGACAGAATTCAGAGTATAAAAATAAGCCCTTGTATTTCTGGCTAATTGATTTCCAACAAGGGTGCCAAAATTCTTTAATGGAAAAATAGTAATTTTTTTTAAAATGATGTTGGGACAAATAAAGATCCACATGCAAATGAATGAATTTTGACCTCATTCTCACATCATATGCAAAAATTAATTCAAAATGGATCAAAAATGCAAATCAATATAAGAGCTAAAACTCTCAGGTTCAAGTAAGAAAACTCAAATGTGAATCTTTGTGAAGTTTTCTCAGATATGCACAAAGAACAAAAGAAAACAGATCAAATTTCATCCGTGCTCTAGGCTCTGTACACTTTGGTTTTCAGTGTAATTGGGCATAGAGTACATACACACATTCCTGTTCTTCTTGCATTCCTATTTCTGAGATATATTTGAAATCAACTCAAAATGGATTAAATAACTTGCAAATAGGAAATTCAGTGTGCAAGCAGGAATAGAGTTGCCTTTCCAAAGCTCACAGATGTTTTGGGACTAGATATTACATGGTTGCTTAATAAAAATTTCTTTTATAATATTCTAATTTCAGTTTGTTCTACCAGAAACCAAGCCACCGTGCAATACTCTTGACAGATATAAAAATAGAAAGTAAAAACCTGTCTAACTTTAAAATGCCTATCTTTAACCAAATTGAAAATCAGAGAAGCATTGAAGATAAAAGTAGGATATTAATATCCAGTATTAAGAGACTCTTCAGCTCTGCATTTCTGCTTTAGAGAAAAGTGATTTCTGGAGTCAAAGTTCTTAGGAATACAGGGGAGAAAATTCCAAGAAGTTGTAAAGGCCATTGCTGAAGTGATTCAGATACTTGCTTCTGTTACTTTCAGGGAACAACATCGTAGAACAAGACTGTGCAAATCAGTTGCTGCCTGTTTTTTGTGAATAAATTTTTATTGACACACAGCCACATCCCTTCATTTAAGTATCTGCATGTTGTCAATGGCTGTGTTTGTGCTAAATCAGCTGAGGCGAGTAATTTGGGCAGACAACATGCCCTGCAAAGTCCCAAATATTTACTATATAGCTCTTCACAGAACTAGTTTACAGACCTCCAATGGTCCATCAGTCAGGTTTATTCATTACATGGAGAAAATCTAATCAGTATGTCTAAAAATGTATGCATGTCATAAATCTGTCCAGATTTAGTGTTTCCACACTTAGTGAATGCCATTGACAGTCACCAATACACACAAAACTGAGCCTGCCTCCCCTTTACCCTCACAAACCATTTATTAATTCAATATCCAGCATTACCACACCCTGCCAATTTCACCTTCTCACTTTATTTGGAGTCTGAGCACATCTTCATTTCCACTACTATCACCTCAGTCAGTCTGATCATTTTGTACAAGATTGACAACAACTTTCTAATTGGTCTTCCTACCTCCAATTTTGCCTTCCTGTTGGCCCCAATCCACTTTCCACTTAGTAACCAGAAGGATCTTCCTAATGTCTAAATCTGATCTGGTCACATGAATATACTTGTATATATGCAGGTAAGATTTGATGAGCCTTTACTGCATGTTAAGTGTACTTATAAAGACTTCATATGTAGTAGCTGATCTTAATCATCACACCAACCCTATTTAATAGATACTGATCTTACCACTATTCTTTACATGAAGACACTGAAGAACAGAGAGAACCAATACTATCTAGCTCGAGAGTCTACAGTGTTAGCCAGACATGTATCACTTAATGACGCAGATATGTTCTGAGAAATGCATCATTAGCCAATTTCATCATTGCGTGAATGTCATAAAGTAAATCTACCCAAACCTAGATGATGTAACCTACTGCACACCTGAGCTACATGAATAGCTTAGTGGGAGTTCATCATCTATGTGTATGAAGTAACTCTACACCATATACGACTATGCTACTACATACACACACACACACACACACACATAAACATTATTGAATTCCCATTGCTCCTAAAGTGAATCACACTATAAGGGCCAAAGACTATCATTTTGATGATAACCCCTGTAATGCCTGATAGCTCTTTAATCTCTTCTCTTGCCATTAGCAGTCTTGCTATTCAAATGGCTTCCATCTCAGACAGGGGTAGTTTTCCACATAAGTAGGCTGCTTTCATGTCTCTGTCTCTACTCATAATACCTCCTTTGCTTTGACTGTTTAATCCTTTCCCCTTTCCTTGCCCATACCTAGTCAATTTCTACACATCCTTTAATGCTCCATTAAGTATCACCTGCTCCAGGAAGTATTTGCTAAACAGTTCAGACTTGGCCTATTTTTTGTGTTCCCATTATGCTTTGTTCCTATCCATTCTGAAAATATTACTATACTGTTTTACAGTTGTCTATATGTGAGCTTCCAAAGCTTTCTTCCAGTATTTTGCATCCAAAATATTGCTTTACTCATCTACTTTTCTGTGCCTTTTTCTAGAACTACTTAATCGCAGCCTTTGGTGCAGACTATAATGTCAAAAAGAGTAGAAAGGGACTAGAGGATTTGTCTTTTTGCCTGAGTGCATGAATAGGAGATGTGAGCGAATCATACATGATAAAAACATATGAGCTTGTTTTTAGTCGTTTTGTAATAGTAAGTTGTTTTAGTGTAGGTTAAACCCCGCATATGTCACGGCTCAGTTAAAATAAAATTTTCTCAATCACATGACAGTCCAATCTAGCTAAGCTTGGTCAGCAGGATAGGCTCTTCCACATGGTTATTGATCCTCGTAGGTCATCCTGGGTCAACACATCCCCTTCAGTCAGGAGGAGGAAAGAATATAGAGATGCACACAAGGGAACTCTCTATAGTGCAAACCCAAAAGTGGCATTCATCATAACTCTGCATTTTCCATTACAGAGAACTTAGCCATGTGGCCATACCTCACTGCAAGAGAAACTAAGAGAGGTAGCTCTGCTGTGTACTCAAACAAAAGTGGGCTAGTGTGACTTGGGTGTTGGGTAAAAGATGAAATAATTTTTTTATTTGTACTTGTGCACTCTATGATGCAGCTCTATTTCACCCTTCTCATGGGAAGCTGGAATAGTCAAATAAAGGCAGTATTTAAAGTCAAGGCTGACAGTTAAGCTCCCTATTGGGTTGCTTACCAGGAAGTAGCAGCTGGAGGGTGATTTGAAATGCTGATGATTCCTTAACTATTAATCAATGGCAGTTTGTAGACTGCTTTTAAGAAAAATCCCAGCTGAGTTTGTATACAATATTGTAATATTGGCCCCCAAATATTTTTTCATACTCTCCATGTCTTTAGATGGCAAAGTAGCAGCCTAATTCGTTGCTAGTCAGTCAAGAGATGCTCAATGCCAAAGAGGAAAAAGAAATCAAAAAGAGAACTCATTTCCATTCCAAACAATTGCCATAGGTGTGAGCTTATTCCCTGCTAGTTTACATTCGCAGAGTACACATTTGTTGATAACCTCACATTGGCTAGGGAATGTGTAAAAGTGAATCAATTTGGAATGAAATATTCCCATGGTTCTCTGTTAACAGAAATGTAGAGTCCCAGATGATTGTTATACAACAGCTGCCCCGACTCCACTCCCCAAGAGAGGTTTATTTAGTCAATCTGTATAGTGACCTGGGATTCTGGGTTTTCAACTTTCCCTGGACAATTCTCATGTAGAGTCAAGTTTTGGGAGCCATTTCTCTAACATGGTAGGAGAAGAAGTAAAGGGACACTCCAAATCCAAGCTGAACAGAATGATTTTGCTTAATATAAGAAACACATAATCAACCCAAAGGAAGTTCTAGTCTCATAGCTTAACATGTAGAGCAATCTCTGGAGATAGGCCCATTCACAGAAACATGGAAATCAAACCTCTTCTGGAGATGGGCCGTGTAGCTGGCTGTAGGCTGGGAGAGGTGCTGGAAATGTAGACGCTCCCTGGGCACCCCAACTCTCTAACCAATTTCTCTTCTTTTCCCAGTTTGTTGCTCAGCCTAATTGCCAACAGTTACTTGCCACTCTGTGGTACGATGGCTTCCCTGGATGGCGGCGGAAACACTGGGTAGTCAAGCTTCTGACCTGCATGACCATTGGCTTCCTGTTTCCTATGCTGTCTATAGCATATCTGATCTCCCCCAGGAGCAACCTTGGATTGTTCATCAAGAAACCCTTTATCAAGTTCATCTGTCACACAGCATCATATCTGACCTTCCTCTTCATGCTTCTCCTGGCTTCTCAGCACATTGTCAGAACAGACCTCCATGTTCAGGGGCCTCCCCCAACTGTTGTGGAATGGATGATATTGCCTTGGGTTCTTGGTGAGTTGAAGGGACTAGGAGCTATGTCCTACTAGCTGAAGAAATTACTGGAATAGGCAGTTGACATATTCTGGCCCTAAACGAGGTCACTTTCTGTCTACGCAAGGGTTAGCCCTTTGTTAGATACCTTAGAAATGTGGTTCTTTCTTCCAGTTCCCTGGTGACTCAGCATTGTATGGTCCATGGTGAGACTGGCAGTGTACCAAAATTTACTTATGCCAACCCAACATCTTCAAAAATGGGGAAGTTATCAATAAGTTTAGAAGAAATGTCAAATATCAGTCAGAACAGGGCTCAGGTAAATAAAGCAGGATACATACTGATCAGTCTATACAAAATGCTTTTTTCCAGAACTGGGAGCACTGGAATCCGCTGCTCTCTTGTGGCTACTTCACATTATCCCATTGCTTATTTAGGGTCCACATCATATTTGAATGCGGTTCACATAATTCATGATCAAAGCAGTTTTACCAGTAGTCTCTAGGCATAGTTATATAACATTGGACACACCCGTGCATTTTTATCCTCCAAGTTCTTGGAGGATACTCAAACAAAGCAACAACGTCAGCTCTTGGGATCTTGTTAGACCTACTGGATCCAAGACCCACCTTAGATCTACAGAATCAAAATCTGTGTTTCAACATGATCAGCAAATCTTTCATATGTATCTTAAAATCTGAGAGGCACTGCCTTAGACCACAGTCACTTTGACTGTAATCCACATTCCAAGGCTACAGAAACATTTGTGTCACCAGGCAAAATTCCATGCAAATCCCACACAATGAGAGGAAAAAGGAGAAAAGATGATTCTAAATTAGTTGTGGCTCCATGGCCTATATTCAGCCTCTGCATCCAGTGATTTGTCCATGGTCAGTTCACATGTCTCAAAACTCATTTAGAAATTTCTTCTCTGATATATAGTGGAAACTAATGGTTATGAGATATTAATGATCTAATTGATTTATAAATGATATGAAACCTACACCAAAATGGGAAGAGGGTAGAATCAGGCACTGAAAATTGCAACAGCATTCCAGTAACTAGAATAGCAGTGCTAAATCCACAAAAATACAATAACATCTGGGCATCTTCAGATAAAGCCTATCAGGTTTAGCAAGTTCAAGAATGGGAGGTGAGGTAGGAATGAAAGAAAGGAAAGGAAACTACTCTCTCTAAGGATTTCACTCCACTGACTCTACTTTATTCATTATTTCATCTTTTTTCACCTGGGGCAGATCCTATTATGATGGCTGTTCTGATCCTGTGTAGAAATAAACCTTGTGCCTCCATTCTTCAGGTTTCATTTGGGGGGAGATAAAAGAAATGTGGGATGGTGGATTTACTGAATATATCCATGACTGGTGGAACCTGATGGATTTTGCAATGAACTCACTCTACCTGGCAACTATTTCCTTGAAGATTGTGGCCTATGTCAAGGTAATTTGGAATGCCTACCATTTTCAAGTAGTGATTTTTGTTGCATTACTTTAACACTGAAAGCATAAAGAGTTTAGGGTGAAAATGCTGATGACAGTTCAATTCATGCATGAAAATAACATATAAACAGAAATTCTTTCAATGGTTTGTAAGCAGTGCCCACCTAAGCAAAAAATAAAAATAAGAAAATGAAAATTGGAGCAATTTGCAAATGAATCTTTACATTTTTAAAGTCCAAACATAAAAATGGGTCTTTAGTCACCCACCTGTCCAGTCAGTTTAAATCCTTTCTACAATAGGCCCACAGACACTTGCATAGGATAGGAAGAGGAAATTCAATGAATTTACTATCTCCAAAAGCCTCTCTCCACCCTTGTCACTTCATTTAAAAAAGTGCTGTTTTATATTTTCCTAATATTATTCTCCCTGTGACACAGCCATTAGTAATCCTTTCTCATGGGGTCAAATTGAAGAAGACTATTTCTTCTGATGAGAACTCCCTAGCCCACTCAGCTGTGTCTTCTCAAAACTAAATATTCACACTTTGTTCAAGTTTTCTTCACATAGCAGGAAGCAGAACTCTAGCTACTTCATTGCCAGGGTTATAGAATTTTAATAGTCTCTGCCTCCCTCATCACTTCCACCACTGGGTTGATCATTCAAGCCTTTATGAGTCCAGTCCTTTTAAGTATTACCCAACCAACATCTCTCTGCCAATTCATATATTTACTCACACACACACACACACGCAAACAAACACACATCCCACCTTGATACTTTTCTCACACAATGTACAACTTGAATTACCTTAAAAACTAGCTTCATGTCTAACACTCACATTGGGTAGTCACAGGCTCCAAGTCTAGGTTCGCTGCTCATTAACTCATGGAGTGGCTGTGCTCCTTCTCCCCTCAGTTGAACTTCTCTAGCATGAGGAAAGGCTGACAATTCAGTCTTCAAAATCATCTAGTCAGTCATGCTTTCTGGCACTAAATTCCACATTAAGGAGTTTCAGAATGGAAATATGGCTATCCCCCAAATACCCAACTTCATTTATTTTTATATCTCTAATATGCATATTGCATAAATTTTAAGACCTTGGGAGTTAGTTATATGGAATATGAATATTGAATGCAGTCATAAAGCATTTTTGAAAGAAGCCTAAGCGTATGCCTTATCCTTGTGATCATTTAACACATCCTTACAACTTCCTTACAAGACAAAGCTGGTGAAGAAAATGTTTGAATCTCTGGTTAATGTGCCTGGATGAAATCCATGTCATTCTGGCACTCTGCTGACTAAGTAATATAGTTTACCTAAAAAAAAACTTTTCTTCCTTTGGAAGTGCTATTTATACACTGTAGGAACAATAAATTATCAATCTAGAAATTGGTGGGTTTTGCTTAAGCAGGAAAGTTTAGAAGAAGTGATCAAGAAAAAGAATAACTCATAAAGATGTGCAAATGTGCCTATGGATGCCCAGGATTAGCTAATCACATAATCTGTCCAAGTAAACTGGCAAGGCTTCCAAGGATTTAGGCACTTTCCCACCACAAACTGCAAGGATAAATCATCTCTACTAAGCTGAGTAAATGCTCCTCATTTAACCAAAAGGAGAACTTTCCCAAGAAGTTGGAGTTCTCCATGAAAAAGCAAAACATATTGCATGTCAACTTTTGCAATGAAAAATTGTACAAGAGGGATCTGATTCACTCATCCCCAGAGGCAAACCAGACTAAGATGAACTACTCCAAGGAGGCTGAGCCAAAATCCACAAGGTAAAACCACAAGAGCTGATCCCCAGACCCATGAGACATTTCAGATCACTGTTCCTGAGGCAGTACAGAAGCATCCTGGGAAAGCTGGCTTTAAAGAATCATTTATCAGAGCAAAAACCTAGTCAAGAATATATGTCCTACCTCACATAGTTCACAACAACAGGAACTAAAAGGCATACACTAAGGTATTCAAAACGAATAACTACACATAAGACTGGTTTTCAATGCCCCCATATAATCTTACAAATGGTGAGCAATTGTCCTTTTGTCTTCTAGGAGAGCACACCTTGACTTATCCCATCACCACCTGACTTCCATATGTGTAGACTGTCTGAACTTTGATCCTCGCTGAGTTGTGGTACTTTCTTCAACCAGCCCCTACTCCCCCCCCCCTTATTTCTATTGAGTTTCCACATTAGGTTGTACTTTTTCATATTTTGCTTGTGAGTTGACAGTGAAATTCACATCCTTTTGAAAGACATGGAGGTCGATTTTCAAGCTGCATTCCATCTCAAAGAGTATAAGAAACTCAGTTGCCTCCAAAAAACTCGAGTCAGGAAACTTGAATTTAATCCCTCTGATACTCAGGAATTGAATTACTACAGACAATCCTTATACCTCTTTGCACCTTATATTCTGTCTCTCATAAACCTGAAGATTGGACTAGCTCGATCCTTCAACTGTCTACTTCATTCCCACGGAATCACATCTTGAAGTGAAAACTTATACAGAACTTCAATATATTAACAAACTCAAAGGACTGAATTTGAATTGAGGATGAGTCTTCTAGGCCTTCTCTTTGGCTTGCACAGTGACCATCAGATGTCTCTACTGAGCCCTCGGGCTTCAAGGAACACAGCTGAAAAAGCCACTTGTATCAAATCAAGGGTCATATATCTGTGCAATGAAGGAAAAACTTTAATTAAAGTCATTTAAAATAAAAAACTAAATAAATCAGGGGTCAGCAAACTATAGTCTGCAGGCTAGATTTGCAATATCCATTTGTTTACATATTGCCCATTCTACAAAGAATTGAGTCATTTGGACCAGGACCTATAACCCATAAAATCAAAAATTATATACTCTGCCTCTTGACTAAGTTTGCTGACTTCTGTTAAATGAGTTACAAATTTAGTCTCTGTTCTCATGTTCCATAATATATTCTTGAAAGGTATAAATGCAAAGCACAGATTTGCCAGGAAAATCATCTCTCACACTTCTGAGTGTACTGCAAATGAGTACTCACCATTCCATGGTCAACAGACTTCCCTGCAATTACAGTGGCTGTGGAGAGAGAAAACCCTCAATTATGAGTTAGGCATGTTCGAGTTAATGATTTCTTGTTTTAAGACAAAGATCTATTTTGTTATCAGCCAAGAATCTCTCTCTCACATACACCTGTAAAGGTTTAGAGGCTTATCTAATATTGGTGCTGTGCTATCAGTGATAGCATACGTAACATTTAAAAAAATAGTGAATAGTGCTACACTGAGTGTTTTGAGACCTGAGTTTCAGTCCTATCTCTGTCATCTCCTTGTTGTGTGATCTAAACAGGTCACCCAGACTCTCTAGATTTCAGTTCTTTCCTTTGTAAAACAGGTATAACAATGTTCACACCTCACAGAGATGAAACAAATATTTTTTGGAAGGAAAAGCATAGATGTGACCGAAAGTGTATCAAAGTGGTCGCCTAAATTTTACCTGAAACAGAGAATACAGTGGCAAGGTTTTGCCAACCTCCTCTGACAATAAAAAATATTGGATACACACAAATGATTTAAATGCCACCAGTTTCCTTTAGTTGTTGGAAGTAAAAGCATATTTTAGAAATGCTAACAATATAATTTGGTCCCCAGTGCTACATTTGCTCAAAGAAGTTGTTTACATTTAGTCCTGAGAAATTGTGATATTTAGATTAGAGCTCAAGGCAATATGCTTCAGATTGGATCCCAGGCAAAATCTACTTCTGTCTTGTGGAAGGTAATAAGCAATTTCTTGTATTTCCATAACATCTCCCCTTATGGAGTGCAGATTTTTGCATATGGCTACATAATCACAAATGTGTGCAGTGGGTAAGAGTAGATATTATCCTTATTCAATGGTGAAATTGAGAGATAGCGGCAGTTTTATGTGACAAAGCCAAATTAGACCTCAGGTCTCTCAAGGAAACCATCTTTCTACAAGGATATCCCCAATGTTCTAGGATCTGGAAGTTCAGAATAAGACTGAAAAAATGGGCAATCAATTCCAGAAATACCAACTCTTCCCTTCATTCAACCCCTGCTTCCTCATTTGTCCTGGAGGGACATCCTAACTCATAAGGCTGGCGAAGGAGCAATAAAGCACAGCCATACAGCAATGTGTGCAGTAGTACTAAATTCACTACCTGGAACATTGACATGCTATTTACAATACTATGGAATACATTAGAAACTGCTAAAATTTCAGCAGAAAACTCTGAGTAACGGCCTTCTAAGGATGTTATATTAGCCCCAAAGTGCAGCCAACAAGGAAGTCAGGATGAACACAGCACACTGAGGAGGCTGACTCTCTCCCTTGTCTTTTGAAAACTGCAAGCTGTCCCTGGTGCTCAGTACAAATTGAGGAGGTAGACCTGAGTCAAAATCTCATTAGGAAATAGATTGTTTGCTCCTATACGCTTGAATATACCTTTTCTCTATTCCAAGATCAGATAAACCCACAGTTATGAAATATCTGTTGATAAACCACAGGGGGGGGTCACTCCAGATGAGTGGGAGGAACAGAGATAGCATCATGCAATGATTGAGGGGGAGAAAGAAAAGAAGCAAATCGTGCCATGCATGGGGACCCTGGAATAAACAAATGGCACAGACTCTGGCGGTTTTATTTGAATGTGGAAGAAAAGAGGGGGGGGACATTTTCTAAATGCTCACTGTACCTTTCATGTTGTTCACTTGTTTCTTTCAGTATAATGGTTCTCGTCCAAGAGAAGAATGGGAAATGTGGCACCCGACTCTGATTGCTGAAGCACTGTTTGCCATATCGAACATTTTAAGCTCCTTGCGTCTCATATCCCTGTTCACAGCCAACTCCCACTTAGGGCCTCTGCAGATTTCTTTGGGACGTATGCTGCTTGATATCCTCAAATTCCTCTTTATCTACTGCCTGGTACTGTTGGCTTTTGCCAATGGATTGAACCAACTTTACTTTTATTATGAGACCAGAGCGATCGATGAGCCTAACAACTGCAAGGGGATCCGATGTGAGAAACAGAACAATGCATTCTCCACGTAAGCTAGCCCCTCTCCTCTTTTGCCTTATTTTATGCCTTGTCCTTCATTTCCCTACTTTCAGTTCAGTTTCATCACTGTCTCTTGACAGTGCATCCAAAGTCAATATGGATCTACCCACAGGGACTGAAGTGGATGAATCCTTTCTCACTGGACTAGGAAAAAAAGTAGAATCCAGTTATGTGTGTGTGTGTGAGAGAGAGAGAGACAGAGACAGAGACAGAGACAGAGACAGAGACAGAGAGAGGCAAACACACAGGGGCTCCAGGAACTGTGTGCAGAGTTAGTTCTTAACCTTTCTGATACCATAAGATGTTTTTAAAGGAGTTAATGGAAAGGGACTGAATTCCTCACTCTGGGAAAAATCACTCACCAAGGAAAAGAAGCAGCAAGGTAATCATTCCTCTGGGTGAGAGACTACCTAAGCTAACTTAACTATTCTGCAACAAGAACAGAAAAAGAGGAAGGATGCAAAAATATCCTAATGCACCTTGTGATATTATGGTTAATAGTAAGAAATATAAATTTGATATTCATCCCCTTTTCTTGCACAGAGCTCCTGAAAGCCTCTCAGCATTTCCAGTGATGAGAGCAACAAAGGCATCTTTTGTTCTATTTATGGGGTGGCTTTTGGAGCTCACCTGAGAATGAAGCCTGGATGCCAGTGAAACTGAACCCAAGTGTTTAGAGAGTTCCACTCACCACCACCACCACCCACCTATGGGAAACGGTCTGGGATTGGGGATTGAATTCAATAGCCGATGTCAGTAATTTGATCAGTTAAGCCCAGTCAATGAAGCCTCCATATAAATTCAAAAGGACAGGGATGTAGTGGGGGAGCTTCCAATGCTACAGGACTGGTGCACTGGAGAAGGCATAGACATTCCAAGTTCTTTCCCCATCCTATACACTTGGCATCTCTTCATCTAGCTAGTCTTTTTTTTTTCTTCATCTGGTTGTTCCTGTTTTATTATATCTTTATTTTTATCTCATTCCTTTATAATAAAATGATAACCTAGTGTGTAAAATCTTCCCCTGAGTTCTGTGACCATACTATCCAATTACTCAAACTGAAGGGGGAAGGGAATGTTAGACTCTCCAGTCCATAACTGGTCTATAATAAGCTCAGGTAAAAACTTGGACTTGTGACTTGTGTCTGAAGTGGGGCAGAGGGGACTGTCTTATGGGACTGAACCCTGAACAGGTGGAAACTAAAGCTATCTGCAGGTAGATAGTGTCAGAATTGAGTTGAACTGCAGAACCCCAGCTGGTGTTGGAGTGTTTGTGGTGAGGGGGAATACTTCCCCACATCCACCTATTGGAATAGGGTTCAGAACCTTGAGTTGGTGTCAGAGAAATGGGATTTGCTAGAAAGGTTCTGGCTCACAGAATCATGTGGTTTGGTAAAAGAAAGGAGTGAAGGGCAAGCGAAGGCAACCCTTTGATCTGTGTAAGGCTGTCCATAGTCACTTATGTAATGAAACTGCAGCTAATCTTGCAATCCATTTGCTTGTTATCACAATAGTGAAAATCAGAAGGGAAATGAAGTGTTGGGTTGAGCCTTAATGCTAAGCCAACTTGAGATGTTAAGCGAAGCTTAGGTTCAGTTCAGTCTGAGCAGGAGCCATTAGTCTCAAAACTACCTCTCAGGTGAAAAATGATGCTGGGTCAATAGAACGTGCTCCAAAAACTTCTGAAGACTTCAAGAAGGTAGTCAATGGACAAAATCAAGAAGCTACTGAAACTAGGGGGTGTGGTGTGAAAGAGTTGTTTCATTTTGTGGACCACCATCATCAGCTTCTTGAATAACCTTTACTAAAATGGATTGTGAGAGTAACTAATTTGGGAACCGACCGTGTCTCTGGCTTTGCATGCCACAGAGTGGAAGAATATGCTCACTGTGGAACAATCAGAGGTGACGGTATGTGATCCAGATGCACAGGTGTATATTCCTGTGCCAACCTGGTTGACTGGCTATCACCCTAATGTCTATTTACTCTGAATAGGGGGACTGTCCATACCTTGTAATGCCAAGTGAAACACCCCCCCATAAAACAGCTGATATTCTTCTGATGCAAGCCATGTGGGAAGGGCTTTATGATGAGCGTGATATCCATCCACTGGATATACCCATTATCTAGGCCATGGTAAATGCTGTAGCTAAGGGGTTCTTTTCACGTTGGTACCTCATGTAACCTTATTGTTGCAAAACCAAGGGGCAGTTCCAGAAGCTTTATTGAACTTGCTGTCTCAGCTTCCTCTCATGGGTTTTAGAGATGCTAATAAAAACATTAGGTTAATTAACAAGAGAATGGGAAAAGGCCCAGGGGAGAGTAAAAGAATTCTTCCCAACAAGGTGGAAATTTTTAAAGAGTTTTTAGGAAGTAAGGTGAATAAAACAAATACTGATAGAAGGAAAAGAAAAAAACAGAAAGGGGAAGTCTCAGGACTCTTCCCAGCAGGATGGATATCTTTAGATGTTTATTATGAAACGGAATCAAGAAAATGTACATTGATGGAAGCAATGCAAAAGTTCGAATTCAGCACTCCTGAAGGGTGAGTGGACTAAAGAGACCTCCTTCTGTTTCCCCAACATTAAAGGGCCCCAAAGAAGTCTACTTAATTTACCTCAGTTCAGAGGCATTTGAATAGCCTGAGGTCCAAAAATTACCATGAAAAATCTGACAGCAATTTCGTGGGGCAGCTCTTCAGCAGATTATCAAAATTAAAGTTTGAAAAAATGACCAATGTCCTTTGTTTTGACATCAGACTAGGGACTTAAAACCTTTTGCACAAGAGTGGACGATGTGGTCCAGGGGGTGGAGAAGTTTCCATGACTCGTTAATACAAGAGTCCCATGAACTATGGCATCAAAGCCACTGGGAAAGCCCTTTGAGCTGCAGTTAGATTGAGAGAATATATAATGTCATTATACATATATAATATCATTATACAAATATAATGACCAATGAGATTGTGAAAATTAGAATCTTTGAGTAGGCTTTGTGTAGAGAACTTGTGTCTCCTTTACCTGATTGTTTTATGAGAATGGATGTTATGTGATGCTGAGGGATACCTCCCCTCACCTACATTGTAAAACCAAAACCTGTAGATGAAGTCTTAATATGGAATTGATGGTTAAGAGAGGTTAGAATTAAGGTAAAATTTTGTAGGTGAATCGGTGCATCTCAACAGGTTTTATGTGAAGTAGTTTCATCTCTTTTACCTGATTATATTTTGGTCTATGACTGGGGGAGCACTTCCCTTACTTTGTACTGTAAGATAGAGGAATGTAAATCCATTCTTCAAGCAACATTAATTGAACATACTACGTGGATTGCCTATACACAAGCATTGTGGAATAGAAGCAGAAGTGCTCATGGGGACAAATTCTCTATGCCTTAGCCCAATGTGGAGCCCAACGAGGGATTTAAGGAAATATCTGTGTCTATCAAGAGCTATGCATCCCTTTACAGGAGTAAACTAGAGAAGGGACAGGTTGAAGGCATGATTAGAGTCAGCTCGCCTACTGTAATTAATTTAAGGTTTCAGGTGGATCAAATGGCACCAAGCATGGATCAGAAAAATCCCCATTACCACTTGGGACACAGAAGACAGCCCATGATCCATGAGTCTACTTCCTCCAGACACTTGGAATTCCTGTGCTTTTTCTTTATAAGTTCACCACCTACTTTTTTTTATTGTGAAGGAGAGTCCATTTATTTTGTGAACACCTACTTCTGTAGGTGCATCAAGCCTCCAGAATGACCTTTATTGTCTGACAAAGCATTGTGTGAGAGGAAATAGACAAGAGGAAGAAATAGGAAATTATTTAGGTTACAGGAACTGTCCTGAACTTACATTGGACTCAGTGTCCCATACTTTGTCCATCACTGTCCCTCATTCTGGAGAGGGAGTGTATATGTAACTATGACCCCAAGATCATGAAACTTCTAGTCCTTAAGCTAAGATGCAATTTTCCACTGGAACTGCAAAGTAGGCAGCTCAGGGAACTTAGACACACTAGAAACAAAGGCTGGGTGGTAGTTACGGGCCGTTTTTACTTGACCCCAGTTTGCACCAAAAGAGAGGAGGGAATTCAATGCTGTTTTGCTTACTGCTATTATTTACCTCCAGTAGCATTTCTTAAAATGAGTTATAAATAACTATAGTTCAGGTGGATGTTAATAAACATGAAGGTAATTAACAAGTGCTACGGTTGAATGAGTTTCAGAAATGTTAGCATAAATTTTAAAAGGTTTCTTCACTGCAGGACTTCTCAGAGACTTTCCAAAATGAGGACTTTCCCAGATATATTGACCAAGATGAAGTTGCAATGTACAGTTAAAACATGGTGGCTCTCTCTGTTGCCCACTTTGTAGTACGCACCTAATCTGTCAGACCATATGCCTTGCCATTCTTCCCAAAACACAGGGCAAAGCATGGATGGGGAAATCACACTCATATCAAAAGTTAAATAGAATCAAAATAGATTGAGAAAGATAAGGTGCTCGCTTGGTTGTCGACCAAGAGTGTATAATCGCAACTGGTCGCCTTGCTCTAGTGCCTCTTGACTGGGAATTGCCTCCTTTCCTACATTACTCCAGAGACAGAACTCACATCAACCCGTTTTCAATATAAAGAGCAATTTTATAGTGGCTCAAGTGCCAGGAGACAGCATTTGTTCTCATAAAGCATTCAAGAGAATTGAACACCTGAATGCAAGTGACCTTCCAGGAGGCCAGGTCCCTGCCAATTACCCTTTCATGTGAACTCTGCTGAGGAAGTTTACGAAATGCCTCCTTGCGAGTCTGTAGTGATTATTAACACCCCTGTTGCCACCTGACATTTTACTGCCATCACTTGCCCAGCAGGAACAATTGACAAGAATGGGCACCTGTCATATACAAAATTATACCTTGGGGTGTTAGGTATGAAGAAGCATCCTCATGCTGGGGACAAATAAGCTGTAATGTTACCTCAACTTTCCCTTTAGGTGTTGATTATTTTTTCCTCCACAGAGTTCTGACTCAGATTTATGTGTTCTTTTAAATGGCTTGATTCAGACATTTAAAATACCTGTTTAAAATGCACATTACTCAGTCAGCATCAGAAAGATTCAGCTTCTAGAAAGGGGAGAGTAAACTTATTTAAATACTTGGCATGAAGAATGGCATCTGCATATTGTCATCCTTTTCCTACTAATTCTCCAGCAATGGCACTGCTCTTCTTTGGCTTAAAAAAGAAAAAAAATCATGGCAACAAAATTTAAGAGGGCCTCATTGTCCTTGCTAAGCATTATTGGTGGTTTGAGGTCAGTATTCCCTTGTAGAGGTATCAGGCCTTCATCTACTGTCCAAAGAAACCATGAAAGGTATTATCACTCCTTATCTTCAAGTTCACACCCAGAACCTATTTCAACTTTAATTCCTCATTTTGAATGACACCAAAAGAATGCCAACTATCACCTAGGACTCTGCCCCGCCTCCTCACAAAACACATTCAGTCTCTCACTCAGTCTTGTCAATTCTACTTCCAAATATCATATCTCTTGCATTCATCACACATACACACCCCCCCACACACACACAGCAACCACTGCTTTGGGTCAGTCCTTAATCATCTCTCCCCAGGACCACACTACATGTGTAACTGAAGGTCTCCCTACCTTCAGTCTGTTCTATCCAAACAATTTGCAATCTGCCACACAAAAGTTTCTTGCTAAACATTTTTATCACATGTCTGCCAGGTATCTGAATCTTCTCCGGTGTAAAATCCAACCTCTCTAACATAACAGAGAAGGCCTTAGTGAGCTGAACCCCACTTCTATAGTATCACACTCTTTTTCTCTGTAGTCAACATTTTGCTTTTCCCAACCACAGGAGAGAGTCTTGGTCCTGGTCTTCATATATCAAATGCCATTCTCTCTGCCTGAAATGCCATTTCTACCCAACTGACATTCAAGCCTCTACCAAACACTTACCTGTTCTATAAACCTTCTTCTTAAATCAGCATAGGAGTTTTGATTTGCTCAGTTTCTGCCCTGGGCTGGTTCAGCCCTCCTTAACCAACTTCATAGTCCCCCACGTGGAGATCATCATATTCATACCACCCTTAGTGCAGACACTCCACGGGCATAGTGCACTACAGCCCATTACAGCCCATTACAGCCCATTACAGCCCACTACAGCCCATTACAACCCACTACAGCCCAAAACTTCTAGACTCGAGTCAGCCTCCTGCTTATTTTAGAAGTAGCAGGGACTGCAGGTGCTCACCACAATGTCCCACTAACGTTTTTCTTACCCACCCCAACCCCACTTCAGACATGCTCCTTCTGTTCATTCCCTAACCTTCTAAACATCTCTACATTACAGTAAGTCTAAACATCTCTACATTACAATAAGTCACCTGCTGTATTTTGTCATTTATAGTCTCACCCACCAGACTGACAAAACCCACTTTATTAAACCTTTCCCTGCTATAGAGGGTCCCAAGGCATTGAAATACTCATTATGCCTACTGAATAACTACATGGGTTAAAGGGCGAAGTCCAGTAGAAATCCTATATATCTTTAATTTTAGAAGACCTACTGCTTCTGCTGCCGGCACACGGAGAACATATATGGCCACAGGTCACTCTGCTGATCACTTTGAGTCTGCTGTCAGAGATACCCTTGACTTTCATCCTACCTCCCTCATCTTGTTCTTGGGTACTAGACCAGAGAGAAACCCTCTCCATTAATCCCTATTAAATTTTATCTTGTTAGATATCTTGTCCATGATTCCAGACTATTGAAATTTTTCTGAATCTTGATCTTGTCATCCCATCTATTAGCTCTGCCTCCCAGTTCTGTATCATCTGAAAATCTAAAAATTTTGCCATCTTTTCTCATACAAAATATTGATAAAAAATAAGGCAGACTTGGTATTCGTTGGGGAGAATATTTAATAGCACAGCTATTAAAATGATATAAAGATACAGTCATACCCAAAATATATAATTTTTAAGAACACAAAAATTTTATGTATTGTAATTGCAAATATGTAAAACTAGATATAGAAATGTATAACAACCTGTAAAGATAATAAGTAAAACAACAATAAGGTTATATTTAAGTGGAAGGTTAATAATAGTAATACAAATAACTAATACTTACCAGTGCTAGAACCAAGCACTATTACCAAATGAGCTTTACATGACTCTTTGCAGCCATGCTATGAGGTAGACACTGTTATTATTACCCATTTTACAGAAGGAGAAATCAAGGCACAGAGTCATTAAACAGGCTGCCCCCAGTCACCCCAGTCACCTCTGATACTTGGCAGAGTCAAGACTTTAATCCCCGCATACAAACTCCACTCTGCGCTTTTATCCAGGGATACAGATGTAAGACTGGCATTGTAAAATTATGTAAAATTTACTGCATCAACTTGCAATAATTATGAGTCCAGGTCATGTTAAATAGGGCACTCAGAACCTAGCCGGTCACTTAAAGGCTCTCCTGTAAATGAGAACCATTCATTTATGGCTATTTCTACTTTGTGAGTGAGTGGTAATTTGTCTAACATAGCATTCAGCCCATATTTTCCCATCTTAGTCACACGAACATAAACTTAGTCTCCCTCAGAATTTTTTTTCTTTCTGTGTTCTGGCCTGGGGTTCATGTCTTTATTTGTTGTCTTAAGCTTGTCCCCCAAATTTCAGGTCATAGCCTTCCTGCTACTATTATTCTGCCACTCATTTATATTTCCCTTGGTCTTGCGCTTCTTGAAGACTGGTTCAACAAACATTTATTCAACAAGTGTCAGACACTGAAGATACCGAGTAAGATCATATCCTAATCATCAAGAAGTACATAGTCTAGTGGAGAACACAAGTAAACAATTAGAATGTCTGCCATGTTGAATGCTTACTATCTGCCAAACACTATGCCAAGTGCTTGGCATATAGTTCCTTATGTGACAGAATGAGGTGGTGTGTGGGTTTCAGGATCAGAACAGCAGGTTACAAATCCTTCCTTTGCAGTTACTACCCCTATGACTGCACTGTGCCTCAATTTCTCATCTCAAAAAAAAATGATAATAGCTACTTCATAGGGTTAGTTTGAGAACCTAGAAGAATAAGAATGGCTACCTCACAATGTAAAGCTGAGAACCAAATACAGTTGACCTTAAACAACTTGGATTTGACCTACATGGATTCACTTATACATAGATTTTTTTTTCCTCTCCTGCGCTTTGCAATCACAGGTTCAGTCAATGCGGTTGTTTGAGAGCACTGCAGATGCAGACCACCCTACCTATGTTATAATTTACACAAGAATTTTTGACTGCTTAGGGTCTGCACTCCTAACCTTCCAATTGTTCAAGAACCAATTATATTAAAATATACACAAAGCATTTACATGGTGCCTGACATATACAATGTTAGCAATTAGTATTTCTCCTATTTTAAGAATAAGGAAAGTTTTCATTAAAGAGGCTATGATTTTCTCAAAGTCATTTAGTTAGAGGAATCTAGAGTTGCACTTTGTGACTCCCCTCTCCTACCTCTGTAGCGTGATATGTGCTGTCATGGAATACGGTTAGGGTGCAATGGAATTTTAAAAAAAGTGACTAACCTCACCCTGTAGAAAGGTAATCAAGATAAGCTTCTCAAAGTAGGACTCAGTTGAGCCTGGCAGGTTAAGAAAGACTTACACAGAGAAAGGGACATAATGGCGATGAAGCTAGAGGTTGGGAGCAGGTTAGGGACATTTCATGCAGAGCTAGAAGGTGGACGAGGGCAAAATGAGAAACTGCAGGTCCAGGTTGCTGTACAGTGGGTCAGGATGAAGCCAAAAATCTGCTCCTATCTTTGCTGTATTGGGGTTATGAAAGCACAACTTGCAAAATACAGGGTAATGTCACTGTTTCTCCCCAGGGAACTTTCTCTTCCACTTCATCCTCCTTCCTGAATTCTAATGAACACCACTAGGTCCTGGCTGAGGCCTCCTGGCAGGACAAGATACCTGCACCCCATATCACTCTCATTTGTCAATCTTCTACCTGGTTCTGTGCATTGTACAGCTTGGCCCTGACTTGCAGAGTCTCCTGGAAATTCACACATTATGATAAGTCTAACCTACCATATCCAGGTTCTTGTGCCCTGACCCCTAAATTCCAGGTTCGTATCTTACTGTATATTCTCAAATGTTTCACCAATTAGATCTTACTTTCATCAAACGAAAAGCAAATATGTCCTTTCCTACTAGCCTGCGAGCAATATGATGCTGAAAGGACCATGGAGGTTACATATGATGATCAGAGAAGAACATTTACTGGTTGTAAAGGGCTATGGGCATTGCCCAAACAACTCTGAAGGAGGGCCCCTAACAGTCAGGTCAGCGCATACCACTCAATTCCTTAAAATGATTTAACCCCCACTATGCAACCTACTGATGCTTTGTCAATGGAACAGGAATCTTCTATTCAATGCTAGAAGTGATAGTCATCATAAATGTAGTTTTATTCATTTATTCAGCAAATATTATGGAGTGTCTGTGTGCAAGATACATAGCAGCTATATGTCTTCCCTTTCATAGAATTTAAATCTAGTGAAGATGGACACAAACAAAAAATAAATAAATCTTTAAAACAAACATTACTTACTAATGTAATTTTAGGAACCATTAAATGTTACAAAGAAAATTAAACAAATTCCAGGAGACAAGGGTCTGGAGAATAATTAGTGGAGCTATTTTAGGTAGAATGACCAAGGAAAACCTCTCTGAGAAAGTAGCATTTGAGCTGAAACCTCAATATAGTACACTATGCAGAGATCCAGAGAAAGATCACTCTACTCTAGACAGAAGGAATCTTTAAACATTTCCCATCCACCCTCCAAAATGAATCAAAGAAGAAATGCCCACATCCCTTAAAATACATTGGGCTCTAAAAGCAACATATTTTGATAAATTGAAAAAGAATATATCTATACTTAAATTAACAGTTCTTATATTCTGTACCTCTTCTGTGTGCTTGGGAAGGGGTTGAGTTTTGCTCCTCGTGATGTCGTTGCATTTAATTTCTGCACAGATGTCTGAATATGACACACTAGACATCAACAGATCATTGTAAAGTTACAGATTTGGGTGTGAGGATGATGAGAGGAAAGAGTATTTGTGAAACCAACTATAGATAACTTGGTGGTTTGGGAAAGTCAGGCAGAATTGGATTTGAATTCTGATCAGCACTGGGTGACCCTGAACAAATCATTCCATCTCTGGACTTCTATTTCTTCAGCAGTAACAATATTCTCAATCACATTATTTATTGCCTCTATGTAATTAGAAAAGTCAGTAAACCTCACAGTATAAAGATGAAAGAAACTTTGATAGAGGAAGTAATCTTTGAAATAAGTCTGGAGAAACTATAGGATCTTTGTATACTAAGAGGGAGATGGTATTCTACATAGAAAGACAAAGCATAAGACATCAATGTAGTACATGGACAACCAGCATAATAAATATTTTTAAAATTCTGGTGGGAAAAAATAGGCATTGAAGTAGGAATAAACAAACTGACCTGGCTGGTTTGTGTTAGAGAAGAAACCAAAGTATGTGAGATCATCAGTCTACCCTGTGGAACACAAATCTGACAGACTCCTCATTAAGCAAATCATCTCACATTGTCTCTCTCTTGCTTTTCTTGAGAATTAACTAACCTGCTTTTGATCTCTTTTAGACTCTTTGAAACCCTTCAGTCACTCTTCTGGTCTGTATTTGGTCTTTTAAACCTTTACGTCACCAATGTGAAAGCCAGACACGAGTTCACTGAGTTTGTGGGAGCCACCATGTTTGGGACATACAACGTCATCTCCCTAGTAGTGCTACTGAACATGCTGATCGCCATGATGAACAACTCCTACCAGCTTATTGCCGTGAGTAGTTTTGCTTTATAAGGGCAGTTACCTTTTGTTTCAGGAGTGGTCATGTTGGAATAGAGACCACTGGAAGTTCAGTGAAACAGTTTGCCTATCTCAATTATTTTATTTTAGCTTTCCCAGTTGCTAGATTGAATCATTTTTTTCCAAGTCAAGTCAGTCTGAACTTCTAGCCCACAGAATCTCAATAATATGAAGATGTTCTTGTTGATAAGATGCTTGGTTACTTATTAAAAATAATCTTCATTCTCTGAATTCATTTTCTTGCTTTCTTAAGGAGAACTCAAGAGGTATGAATACAGTTTGTTACAACTTATCACCGCACTAATCTCCAGAACTGACTAAGCGTACATGCGCGCGCGCACACACACACACAAAACCAGAGTTTATTATGTCACAAACATGGTCTTAACACCCTCTTCATGACAAATGTCTCCATTCCAAAGCTGAGCAGTCCATTTCCAAAGACAAACTTCTCAGACTAAGAACAGCTATTTTTTTTTAAATCAAATGTACTGCAGGACTAACTGCACTCTACTGTGAGACTTTCTTACATAGAGTCCACTGCTGAATCTCTTTTGACTTGACTATCATGGAGCAATTTGGATCAACAGTGTGTATTAATCTAAACTAGAAATGACAAAATTATAGTGTACAGTCTAGGCCTGTCTAAACTTTTCTTATGATCTACTTGTCATTTCTCAAAATGGAGTATTAACAAAGGAGTGTTGGATATCTGAGGTCCAATCTAATTGTTTATCAGTGAACTTAGATGTTTCATTCCGATGAAAATGTTCCCTCACCCTCACAGGTCCATCTACTATTGGAAGTTTTTGCTATAGCGCAGAAGTGACCAAATAAATATACCTGAATTTTTTCTTCCTTTATAGATGCTATTTATCAGACTTGTTTTACCACTGTGGAATCATTTAGCCCATAGAAAAGAATCTGCACACATATTATCCCTATGTCTTTAATACTATTGGATGATAGTGAACATCTGTGATCTACTACAGACAAAAGAGGAACAGGCTTATGTCTCAGCAAGAGTTATCTATTGGGAAGAACTTCTTAACCATAAATGGAAATGAAATATATTCTCATAGGTGGGTTTACAGAATTTCTTTCATTGGAGAATTTTTTAAATCAGGATATAAAATTACCTAGCAGGATGATGAAGATCTTAGGTGTTTGGGGGAAGGGGTAAAAAGAAGAGCCTAATGGAAAAATATATTAAAGTTAAAAGACTAGGGACTCTAGTCGTAGTTCTATAGTTTATAATCGGGTGAGTTTGAGTAACTTTGCCTTCAAAGACCACAATTTCTTAATCCAAAAAGAGAAGGTTAGAAGGGACTATCTTATTCTACCCCTGCTTTCTTGAGATATAATTGACTTACAACATTATGTAAGTTGAAGATGTACAATGATTGGGTACACATATGTTTTTCAAAGTGATTACCACCACTTCACATAAATTATCATTTCTCAGTGGTGAGAAATTAAAATATACTGTCTTAGCAACTTCCAGTTACACAACACAGTATTGTTAACATGGTCACTGTGCTGTAAACTAACTTTCCAGAAGTTAGTCATCTTCCAGCTGGAAGTTTGTCCCCTTTTACCAACATCACTGCATTTCCCCTGCCCTCCAGCCCCTCACAAACACCATTTCACTCTGATTCTATAAGTTTGACTCTTCAGTGTCCATTTGTAACTGAGACTATAGCTGTCTGATATATTTCACCTAATTTATATTAAGTTCCATCCATGTTGTCATAAATGGCAGAATTTCATTCTTACTAGTGGCTAAATATGTTTTCATTGTATGTATGTATGCATTTATGTGTGTGTGCACTAACATGCATACACTACATTTTCTTTATCTATTCATCTACCCATGGATTCTTAAGGTGATTTAATTCAGATATGTCACTACAAGTGAGATTGCTGGGTAGTTATATTTTTAATTGTTTTTAGGACCCGCCATCCTTTTCCATAGCTGCTCTACCAACTGCATTCCCACCCACAGTGCTTTAGGGCTCTCTTTTTCACCAACATTCACCAACATTTGGTATCTCTTACCAATTTGCTCATAGCCACTCTAACAGTAGTGACGTCATATCTTAATGCTTAGATTTGCACTTTCTTGATGACTCATGATATTGAGCACCTTTCCATGCACCTGTCTGTCTGAATTGATAGTCTTTAAACCCTTGCCAGCTCTGCTAGCCCATGATAAACAGAACAGATTTGCAATGTCCCTTCTCCCTCTAAAGTCTGACCATTTGTTGCTCTTGAAGTAGAATATAGTTCAGCTTTATATTCTCTTGATAATTCAAACCCAACTAGACCAAGAATTCTGAAGTGCTCTCTGTGTACCCAGTATATCTCTACAGGGAAGGCAGGCATAAAACCTCAAGGATTTATTTTTCCACCCCTATGCATGGCATCCTAGCTACCTACCCCTTTCCAAGGATGGCAATATCTCATATTCTCGCTGAGTGTCTCACAGATGATTGCTCTTAATGGAAGCGGAAATGGGAGAGATTTTCCTGTCACCTAGCGCAGGACTACACTGTCTCCCACTGAGCTTGGTGACATTTGTTAGGAAAGATAGAAATCATCCACTGCAATTCTCTGGTCACCACCTACTGGTAGTTAAGTTGTATTTTAATGCCACCTGCTGCTGCACCTGAAGAAAACACCTTGGCTTGAGAGATGTGGGAATGCGGGCTGCAGGGAAAGGGTCTAGGTAGGGTCTATACATATCACACAGCTGGAGTCATGACCAACCATTCTGAAAACTACCTGTTGTTTTGGGACCCTCTGGCAATTAGTCTTTACCATTTGGAACTGGGGTCAGTGGATCTGAATACTGGGCAGTCTGATTCCAAAATTATCTCTCGATCTGTTTAAGTGGTAAAGACCAGCAAGTAGAGCTGGGCACGGTGGTTCATGCCTGTAAGCTTCAGCATATGAAGTGTCTGGGGCTAGGAATCGCGCTTCGAGTTCTGCTGGGGAAACACAGGGATATCTTGTCCCAAAAAATAGCTGGGCGTGGCGGCGCGAGCCTGTAATCCCAGCTACCTGAGAAGCTGAGGCTGGGGTTTGCTTGAGTCCGTGGTACCCCCGGCAACGTGAGCTTGCAGTTCCACAGGCAAAAATAGCAAGACCTAGTCTCAAAAAAAAAAAAGAAGAAAGAAAGAATGAAACACCAGTAAGTAGGTTTGATTCCATTTGCAACATCTGTACTTCTAATAGTTTAGAAGGACCCTGATATGGGGGAAAGCTTACCGAAAGGGAAGTCACTGAAGACCAATCTCTCCTTCGAAAGGCATCACAGGTTGATAGAGTCTAAATAGAGACTTAGTTATTGACATGCTTCACTGTGAACATTTGTACGCTTCAGGACAAGCACTCGATCACACCAGGAACTAGCTCCTTCTCCACACCCTGCACAGGATACAAAATCATGGTGTGGGGATGTGTTTCTGCATCAATATGTTTCTCTAGGCTAGAGGGGTTATAGAGCTGTCTTGGAGATAAGGGAAGCAGGGGTCACCCAAGATCTGCCCTCTATGCCTCCAGCCAGAATCAACAGGAAAAGCTGACCCTGTTTCTTTCAAGTATTGGTCACAATGTTCTGTGATTTCCTCTGGCTTCTATGCTCATATTTCCCTCAGTGATCCTTCCTTCCACATATCCTTTCACTGTTGTTCCTGATGTGCATGTTCCTCATTGAACAAGTGAAGTTACCGTTGATGCTATTTTTTTTTTTTTTTTGAGACTAGGTCTCGCTATTTTTGCCTGTGGAACCGCAGGTTCTCGTTGCCCAGGGTACCACGGACTCAAGCAATCCGCAGCCTCAGCTCCCCAGGTAGCTGGGATTACAGGCCCGCGCCACCACACCCAGCTATTTTTTTTGGAACTAGGTCTCGCTATGGGCCCCAGGCGGGACTCAAACCGCCATCCCTAGCCCCGGCCACTCCATAGGCTGAAGCTTACACGCACGAGCCACTGTGCCCAGCCCTTGATGCCATTTTAATCCCATTCTCCCACATAAAAATATCAGATGGAGTGACAGGTCAGTCTCACAAAATTCATTGATGTTACACCGTATTTCTACTTCAAATGTACCCACAACAAGCATCTCTGTTTCCTACAATTGGTCATCGTGAAACATGGAGCTCACAATGTCCTGTGGTAGCACCTCATTCAGCAAGATAATAAGAGTGCTTAGATTCTTTGACTGCTATAGAGACTTCACTCTAACTGCGAGTAAAGAGTACCTGCCTGTCTGAGTTGGATCTGCTGGTGACTTGGGGAGCACCCAGAAATAGAGGATTGGTTTTCTCCCTTGGGGTGGCAGCATTTGGAAACTCAAATGTTGGATAGACTCTTCCACTGCATAAGACAGCCATGCAAATGGAGACATTCACTAGAACAAAGCTGGCATTGCAAAAACAGCAGGCAAGACTAGCAGGACAGCTGAATGCCACAAAAGGATAGGTGGTTACCCCCTCCCCTACCTCCAGACACCTGGGACCAAACAGCTTCCCAAAGCACAGGGCAGGTAGCACTTCACACACTACACTGTGATTTTTAATACTCCATTTTCTCTTTTTTTTTTTTTGCCTTTTAAAAAAATTTTATTGATTGCACATATATATATACACATATATATAAATTGCATTATTATCTACCCCGAGGTTCTCCCATCACCTTATCACCTGTGAACCATCTTAATCTTTTGGTGAGTTTCTTAAACAGTCTAAATATCATTGTGGTGAGCATAATCTTAAAATAACTTCCCAAGACTTCCCACCCTAATCGTCAGTATTGTGAAGAGGATAAGACTATGCTTATGTTGCATTGCATGGCAAAAGGAATCTTGTAACATAATTATTCAACCATGTGAATGAACTTAGTGTGGATCTCTAGACAAGAACTCAGTCATGTTGCCACCCTAATTTTAGCCTTGTGAGGACCAGTCTAACTGGAATGGACACATTAAGGGGACATCACAGGTAGAGATGGAGTCAGAGAGGTAATGGCACAGAGATAGAGATCATATGGGACCTGAGAAACCTTTTGAAAGATTGTGACTTCTACTGAATGAAATGGGGATCTATGGGAAGATTTTAAGTAAGATTGTTAAGACTGATTGATAAAAGAAGTGATGCAGGAGCAAAGACAGAGAAAGACAAGTATTAGACCATTGCATTAACTAAAACAAAACTGATGGTGGCTAACATCATTGTAGTCATGATGGATTCAATGAGAAGTGATTGTATCCTAGATACATTTAGAAGATAGATCCAATTTACTGATGAATCAGACTTAGGATGTAAGCAAAAGAGAGGAGTCAATGCTTATCACAAGTTTTTAGACCCAAGTAGCTCAGAGAGTGGAGCCATCCTTTACTGAGTTAGGGAAGAGTGGGGAAAGGAGAACATTGGCTCTAGACACGACACACAGATTTAAAAATGCCCACTGAACACTTGAGTGAAGATGTGAAATAGGCAGTGATATATAGGTGTGGAGGAATGGTCCAGGCTGTAGAGAGAGATTTGGAAGTTAGCAGCGTATATACAATTTTTAAAGTGATGGGACTGGATGAGATCAAAGAAGTGAGTATAAATTAAAATAGAAGAGGTACTTCAATGTGTAGAGGTTAAAAAGACTATTCAAAGAGACCAAGAAAGAATGAACAAAGTAAGAGAAAAACTAGAATGTACAATGTTTTTATACTCTCCTACCCTCACTATGTTGATAAGATCATATAGTAATAAGCCTGGATTGGAACTACGTAGCCTAATGCCAGGACCCACATATAAAATCAATGGTCTATCACAGAGACACTTATCTTAGGGCCAAGAAACACCTGAAATGCACTTTCACAAGAAGGTCCCTACACACCTTATTTCTTTCCCAAGTTATTGTATAACTCTGAACTGCCCAATCACCTTCTCTTACCAGCTCCAGTGACCAAAACTTTCATTCGGACAGGAATCATGGAAACTTCATTCCACATATTCACACTTAGTTCTGACTCTTAGTTCCCAAGATCTGCTTTGTAGGAATATGGAACAGAACATAAACCCTGCCAGCTTTCAATCCCGTAGACCAATCCAAGCCAGGGAAGCTTCCTGCCTAAGGTATAGCCTGTTTCCAGGTGAAGAAGCTGCTCAATTCAGGTTATAGAAACATTATGACTTTGGAGCCATTTCAAATGCTAATAACTAGCTCTTCCCTCGAGGATGCCCTCAAGCAATCTAGGTATTGATTTTTCTCATTGCAGCTTGTGTTTCTCCCTGCTGTCAAACCATTGTCTGGAATCTGATCAGAGACTGTTCCATCTGCCTAACAAGAAAGCAAATATTCAGAACCATACAGGGCATCTTAATAGTGCTCTCTCCACCCCACTTGGGTAATGTAGAACCTTTGAAAATCTGCTGATGATTAGATTTCAATCAACAACGTACATTCTCTGTTAGGTTCTGAAAAATACACAAAGGGCTTGGTGCAAGAAATGATTTAAAGGTAAACTACAGTTAATACCTTTAGGGCATAATGTCTAGTTTAAAGGAAAAAGCATGATATGAGAAAAATAGCATTAATGCTATCTCATCAGTATTTGGAAGTAATTGAAGAGATTGGCCTCGGGAATAGTCAAACTGCCTGGATTTCAACACTGGATAATAGTGTGGTTTTGGACAACTTGTCCTTTTCCTGCTTTATTGGACTTCTCTGTAAAATGGGAATGATAGTTAGACTTTCTGTTACTTACTCTTAGATCTATGCCATATTTCCTACTAGCTTTATACCAAGGGAATAAACATTTGCTACAGTTCTGTGCTCTTTGGCTACTAGGTAGGTTTGACAAACAAGATGTCACAAATAGGAGAAAATGTAGGTATTTCTTTCCTATCCTCAAGCTCACTTTTGATGGCATTTCCAATAGCAGCTGAATTTCCTTTGGGATTCACCTCCAAATACCATGAGACATCCCCTCTTTCCTTGGTCACAGATTTTGCAGGACATCTTTGTTGGCTCTAAATTCTGCCCGATTACCCCAGTCTCTGGGCTCTGGTTATTCCTCATGCCCAGGTTGCCATATTGTCCCTCTAACACTAGGGTTAAAGGCATTCCCTGCTACTGGTTATCTGTGATTTGCCTCAATGTTTCATTTGGCTTCTAACTCTTCTATCATCTGTGTACCAATTCCTATATTAAATATCCTATGTGTAAAGAACCTAGAGTAGTTTCTATTTTTTGGTTGTACTCCAACCAGGATTATCTAATTGGTATGTTATGCGATTGATTTAGAAAATACAAATTGGGCCAAACTTAGGCCACATTTGGAAAGACAAAAATATGTGAAGGTGGGGGGAATTTCAGATCTCATTGCTGAAAGGAAATAGCTTCATACCACCGGGGATCTGCTAGCTGTTTATTGGAAGCAGCAAAAATGTAGGAACTGTCCTCATCCTTTCTCCCTCCTTAATTCCCCATGGAAATATCTTCAAAGGGAATGAAGTCCTCTCCGTACCAACTGGGAATATTCCCTAAAAATTAGGAGAAGCATGTAGGGGAGTCATATACCTACAAGCTGGATAACAAAGTTTAGAGCCTACTTTCAGAAAGGTATTAAAGAGATGAGGTCTTTTTTGTGGTTTGTCATACACCCATTTTGAGTCTTCTCACTGCTGTTCACCTACTTGCACATAGTACTCTAAGTTTACCGCCTTACCTTACCTGGAGCTTACCCAAAGAAACTCCTTACCTTCTCTCCAAGAGCTCCAAGTTGAGCTCTTTCTCAGTTCCCTAAGACTTAGAGAAATCAGTAAGAAGACTACAGTAAATAAAAATATCTGGCATAAAGACAAGTCTTGATTTAATTTCAGGCACTGGACTCAATGCTTTCTATCTAGTCACATGCCACTTAATGATGTGTAATCAACAAAGGATCTTAACAACAATGGTAGCCCCAATTGCCTAGGTTTGAAGTGAGCTATGTCACCTAGGTCTGGGTAATTCTGCTATATGACGTTCACACAATGACAAAATCATGTAATGACACTTGTATCCATGTTGTTAAGTGAGGCATGCCTGTAATATTATAACTACTATCAATAATAATTACCATTTATGAGAGTTCATTATGTGCTAGGAACTAGACAATGAACATTTCATGCATATTATCTCATTAAATTCCTACAACCATCTGAGGTATGTACTATTATGAGTTCCATTTTATAGGTAAGAAAATTAAGATATAGAGATCAAAGTGACTTGTCCAAGGTCAGTCACTCAATAAAGAGACTCTTACTAAACTCTTAGTAAAGAGACTATCTGACTCAAAGTAATATTTTGTCTTTTCCAACCTTCATTCCCCAAGCTCCTATGTTTGCATTCCTCCACCCCTACCTCAGACTCTCCAACTTTACTCTTTCACTGGTTCACTGATTAGTTCACTGTCTCCTGGATTCTAACAAGGAACCTTTCCCTTGGTTCTAGAATAACCCTGAGCTTAGTTTCCTCATCACCTCCTCCCTCTCCCAGGCCTTCACTAGCTTTCCTTTTCTCCTTTAGTGTGCTCATTAGACTGCAAATGTCCCCATTCCTCTCAGTTCTGCTCCTGATAACTCCAGCCTCCCCACCTGAACAATCAGCCAAACCCATCTGAAAGGCCACACTCACAGAGGGTAAAGCTTTCAGAAATACAATGTTCATTTGCATGACAAGGACTCTTCATTCCATGTACACTACCTGCCCCAAGAACTGTGGCCCCTTTCCATCCCAGACAACCCTTGCTGCCCAACTCCTCCTTTGACATTATATCCATACCAGCAAATAGACTAATGAGGGCCCAGCTCCAGGGAGGAGGTAAGAGTATTCTCTCTGTCAACTGTCAACGCTGTAGGTGATACCAAAATCTGCCTTCTCAGGCCTCCTTCTCGTAGGCCTGGCCTGGACTTCCCCCTGGTTGTCTGACAATAGATATGGACTTTTTGGTCACTCCTCATTAATGCCCACCCATTGTTTTGTCAGCAAGTTGTCTGAGACACTCCACCTGATGGAAGTGTGAGCTCTTCATGTGAAAATGCTGAGGGTATACTTTGGCAGCACTCCTGGGCACAACCTCTGCTTTCAACAGCAGCAGCAGTGTGGATACCCGCAACTGCTTAATGACTGAGGAAAAACAGACATGCTGGGATATGGAAAGAGGAAAAATAAAGACAAGTGGATTTTCTTTCTCCTAAATTGCAGCCAGACAGGTCAGATACCTGGTCTGATACTTGGCATCCCATATTCACCTCTCCTGGACACTTATCAGGGACATCAGTAGCTGTCATGGAGACTCTATCTCAAACTAAAGAAGAATCAACTATGGGAGTGAAGGAAGGGCCTAGTGCTCAAAGGAAACCTTTGCCTACCTACAGCAGATGACCTTGGCATGTTCTCATTGACTAGATATAATACTAATTCACGATTCAAAAGTCTGTGACTCAAAGGTCTTTGCTGGGCACTGTGATTCTTCATGGCTTCTGCCTCATCCCCTTTATTATGGCGGTGCTTATCAGCAATCATTTAACCAGATGTGTAAGTGCTACAAATTTGTTCTTTAATTTCTGTGCAGTTTGAGGTTTAGAAACCAAACATGAACTCAGGTTTATTAATATTAATCAGGTCCTTCTCACTTCCTGTGGTCATGGACCTTGTGCTATAGCCTCTACACCCTTGCCTGCGTGTAACAAGTTAAAGGTGAGTGCATAGCAGCATTATGGTGATATGCACTGAGGGGACTTTCTCTGCTTCAGGGCCTCCAAGAGATTGTGAAGGTCCAAATTACTTCCATATTTTGAAGATTCCCGTATATTTTCAATGAATTAAAGTCAAAATATAGTTGTAAGTAATATGATATATTTTAAATGGTTACATTTTTTAAAATTACATATTTAGCCCTCAGGCAAAACTACACTACAACATAAATTGTCCTTTGAGGTACAGAAATATGCATTTTTAGCGCATTCCCCTTTGATTCTGACACACAAGTCATTTGGGGAGCATGCACCAGTTCAATTCCTGGTGAGCTAGTCTTTCCTTGAGAGGTCGGAGAAATGAATATTCTTGCCTCAGTTTGCATTATAATTGTCCCAGCAACTTGTGTTACTTCCCATCGTGGCCCAAATAGCCCCTCCTCAAATACCCCTGCAACCAGTCTGCCACCAGACTTGGGATTCCTGGGAATACTCTTTCTCCTTAAATGTATGTTATATATATATATATATATATATATATATATATATATATATATGCTCAATTTTTAAAAATTAAAAAGTTTATTAGCTCTGCTTTGCTATGTCATACCTGCCACTCTCCCCTTGCATTTTGCTTATAAAGCTTTTCAATTTGCTAGAGCAAGATGATTGCTGGCAGAATGTGAGAGAATGCATGAGAATTTGTCAAAAGCTGGTACGATATTGTCTTGTAATTTGATCCCAAGGAAAATAACCTTGAACTTGGATTTGTTAAGAAATGTGAAATTGAACAGACATGTCCCATTGACCTAGCTATGGCCATGTGTTTAGGATCTGAGCAACTCAACATTTGAAGGTATGCTCTACGGTCACAGTATTATCACACGGGCACTGTGAAAGCAGCTAAAGCATGAACTGACCCCCTCAAAGATAGTGCAGAGCACACACGTGAATTAGAGCACATATGTAACGCCATGTGTTATTAAGAATTCATCAAAGCAGCACAAAAATTATGAAATTTTTTGGAAATTGGTACGAGTAAGTGCTAGACTACTACTGTGTAGGCTATGTCTTATACAAAAGTATCCAGCCAGGGGTTGGTACTGAAAAGCTGAGTAGAGAATATAAGACAAAGATGGGCAAGGCCATCGCCACCAAACACTACAAATAAGCAAATAAAAGTTAATGTCCGAATTGTGTGTCACAGAAGGAGAAAGACTAGTCCATGCAGATAAATAAAAACCTCTTGAAACATTTAAGCATGGAGGACTTTTAGGCAAGTTTTACTTAAAAACAAGTATGAAAATCATATCTATAGTCATGCAGTTCAAATTAGAACAAGGGTTGCTAACAATCCTAACACCTAGCCTCTAGCAGTCTATATATATATATATATATATATATATATATATATATATATATGTATATATATATATATATACATATATATATATATGTTGCATGAACGAATATGTGAATGCATATTTACTTTAATTGTCAAGTTACAGTTTCACACTGTATAAGTGGTCCTGCCAGATGGGCCAGATGGTCTATTACTTGCTGGTATTTAAAGGCCAGGTGCTACTCTGTACCCTTATTGCATTCTGTGTGGCATTCCCACCACCGCCGCTAGACAATCATTTCTCTCTACCCAGCACCTAGCAATATGCCTAAGACATGGTCCTCGCTCAACATAGGAGTCAAAGAATGTGCAACTCAGTGCGTGATCACTTGGTCTATGGTAAATGAATGGGAAAAAAACTGTTATGATAATTTTCAATAACTTCTTTGCCAAATTGTTGCATTGCAATGGCCATCCTGAGGTCACCTAAGCACCAGAGGGACATAATAGTAGCAATTAGGGTCCTTGAGCTGTTTTCAAAATGCTTTGTCAAAGTCATACTCCAGAATGGAGTAGATGCACTACAGGGCACCAGAAAGTCTCCTGAACTTGAAAAACATGCTGGTGGTTTCTAAGAGTACTAAATATTTCTATTCTTTTCGAATCAAATGCTTTTTTTCCCTCATAGGGCCATTAGAAAACTATCTTCTAAAAAAGACAACATTGCCTATTGTTTACAACCCATACGAACTAACAAAAAGCTAAACTCACAGGGACTTTAAAAAAAATTGGTAAGAGCATTTCCAGATGACATGACACCTAAGCAATTTATTAGAAAATACTTGAATACTCCCAGGAGCTGTATCATCATTTTCCCTTTTCAAACTTATCTAGAGATAGAATTTTGAGTTTGAAAGTTTGACTCAGCTCATTTTTAAAAACAGGTATTAAAATACCTACTTCATTTCAAAAATGATTCTAGAGAAACAATCCATGAATGGAGCATTAGCTGCTTTGGGTGGACAAAGGGTAACATGAGAATACATTTGCTTCTGTAATTATAGGCTGAAAAGTTTAGGGGAAGGAAACAATAATTGTACAGTTTTTGCTGTCTACTTACCTAGAAATAGCCTAGGCATTTGACACTGAGTTTTACAACAATCCAATTTGGTAAAGATCTTCTTTCACTTTTTTTTTTTTAAGTCTCGCTATGTTGCCCGGGGTAGTCCCGATCCCGTGGACTCACTCAAGCGATCCCCAGCCTCAGCCTCCCAGGTAACTGGGATTACAGGCACCCGCCTCCACACTGGGCTGCTTTTTTGAGACCAGTTGTTGTATGTTGCCCGGGGTAGTTTCAAACCCGCAAACTCATGCCTCTTGACTCCCAGCGCTTGGATTACAGGGGTGCACTACCATGTCCAGCTTGATTTTCTTTCACTTTTAAACTTAAGGAAACCATGACTCAGGGACTTGTGTGGACAAATATGAGAGCACACAGCTAATTAAGCAGCAGAGCTATAATCCCAGTGCTGGTTTGCTTGATTCTAGAACCCCCATAATGGCAGGCTACCTCTCCTACATCTCCTACTCTCCTACCTCTCCTCCTTTTAATTCAAAGTTTGAATTAAGCCAGTAGACTTTTACTAATGGCCTTCACTAGTTTCTATTTTTACTACATGGAAGATATCTGAAGAGGATTTTTCCTTTTATGACAAAAGCAAAAAAAAACAAACATTGCATTCAGTATCTGATTCACAGCAGACATCCCAAACAGCATATTGCTACCAAACTCCTTCCCCAGGAGTTAGTTTGTACAAAGTGTGTGCTTACCTTGTTCCTGTGTTTACTATGCATTACTATTATTTTGCATTAGATATATATATTGATAAGTTTTGGGGGGTCTGGGAATGCTCAAAATGTTTTCCATATAAGTTAATTGTAGTTGTCTTTTCAATATACACAATTTTCAGTTTCATAGGAACACATTTTCCTATGGATAGTGAGAGGCCTGTAGTTTATACTGCCCTTACCTCTTATTCTTATCCTCTTACACAGCCCAAGTTGCCTACAGCACTACCTTTCAGGGTAATGTAAGCCATAAGTGTGTGTGTCTCTGTGTAGTTTATACATGGAGGCTACCTAAGCTCTAAAGTCTCAAGAATATTCAAACCTTCTTCTGGCAGCCCTTTCAATGAATCTGGAGGAGAAAAAAATGAATTTACTCTTGGTTTATTTTTATGATTTTTTTATCATAACTCTAAACAGTTACAAAGGATGTAACGTCTGAGATATGGTAAGTATTGACATTTAAAATAAAACTATTAAATTCCATTACTTTATTTTTTCAATTCCATTACATTAAATGTAGCCAATGGAATCTGCACACCATTCCATTAACATGAGTAACAAGTGATCATGCCTTTAAAACATAAATGATTAAATTTTTCTTACAAGTGGAGAAAATTTGCATAATTTTTCTCTTCTCCTTGAATTTTTATTTCCAGTCCACAATTTCACAGGATTTTATCCTAATGCTATATTACTTTTTGCTTTAAAGTCCTTTATTATTTTTGATCATATTATCATATTTCTTCATAAAATATTGAATTTTAATACTTTATTTACTGTAGCTAGAAGGTAATAAATGTTAAAATATTGACTCAAATTCATTATTAATCAATTTTTAGTAGTAAAAAGTAACTGCTCAAGAGTCAAATATAATACAAATTTTGACAAATAATTATTAGACATTAAAACACATTTTCCCTGGAAACACATTTCTCAAATATGTAAGTGGAGCTTTTTTCCAAATAGTCATTATATGCACAAATGAATATTGAGTAATATTCAGGAGAGGTTTCAGCATCAATTATATTTTTAGTTTCCATTTTTGTAAAACTGAGTGCTAAGAAACCTTTTTCATATCAATAATGTGTACATGGATAGAATTTTATCATGCCACTGTCACTCAATTTTCTTGCACTCTGAGTTATGTACAAAAAGTCATAATGGCTTCATAAAACAATATTTTTGACAAGTATTTGACAACTTAGATTCCCCTTAAGTTTTTTTGAAGGTAAAGAATTAGAAACCACCTTAATTAGAAATGGATTTTTACAAAAAAAAAGAAGAAGAAGAAATGGGATTTTTACCCAAGATTTACAGTCATTCCATTTCTAAATTTCTCAGAATACTAGTTGGAAACCTGACTTGGTCCCTGACCCCACTTCCTGGTATTTAAGCTCGCTCTTAATGCAACATCGTCCTCTTGAGCTTGCACTAGATCTAGGGACCCACCTCTAACAAACAGAATATAGCAAAAATGATGTATCTCTGGAGATGGTGTGATAAAAAGAGCATGATTTTCTCTTATCCTTCCTCTGATTCAAGTCTGTTGCCACATTATAATTACTGTCACATAGAAAGGCCCACTCTGGTAGGAACAGAGGACAGTCTCAGCCCAATAGCCAGCAAAGCAACTAAGGGTCTCAGTCCAGTGACTCACAAGGAACTGAATCTTGTCAACAACCAGATGAAGGCATTTCCACAAGTCCGCCTTCTCACAATCCTCAGAGGAGACCCTAACTGACCAACAACTAGATTATAACCTTGTAAAATATCTTAATTCAGAAGCAAACAATATACCATATCCAGGTTCCTAACTAACAGAAACTGTGTGATAAGATTGTTGTTGTTGTTTTTAGCTGCTACATTTGGAGATAAAGCCTAAAAGGTCTTACCAAGACTTATCAAATAATTATCAAACATGTAGTCTTTTAATTAGAGGTATTCTAGTAAATGATTCATTTATGGTATGAAAAAGATAGATTTTACTAATTTTAATATACCTTTATCAGTTGAACAATTTCTATAAAATGCTTTTGTCTTATGTGTTTTAATACAATTTAGCAAAACTTTGGTAAAATTATATTAATATAATGACTACATTAATGTATGATTTTACCAAATTAATATAATTTTACCAAAACAGATTGGCAAATTATGAAAACAAATCTGTGATCTAGCTTAACTGGGAAAGCCAGTCATCGCCAACATTTGGCTAAATCATACCTGTTTCCTCTCAGAAAGAATGAGTTCCTTTTTTCAATGAGTAAATGTTAATACTAATCCCTGTGATGATCATTATACTTGTAAATTCTAACTCTAAGAAGGACAGACAGATGAAAAGGAAAGAGAGGGAGAGAGAAAGAGGGAAAAAAGGAAGAAAGAAGAGAGATAAACAGTACAAACAAGTTAAAATCTGTCATCTGGATGAAAGAAGATGATCTAGTGTTCAATATTTCTTCTAGTGATTTTTTTGGTTTTTTTTTTTGAGACTAGGTCTCGCTATATTTGCCTGTGGAACCACAGGATCACGTTGCCCATGGTACCAGACTCAAGCAAGCCCAAGCCTCAGGTTCCCAGGTAGCTGGAATTACAGGTGTATGCCACCACACCCAGCTAATTTTTTGGAACTAGGTCTCGCTACGTTGCCCCGAGCGGGACTCAAATGGTGATCCCTGGTCCTTGCCACGGTTTGCTAGGCTGCCGCTTACAGGCATGCACCACCATGCCCAGCTAGTTATATTTTTTCTTTTTCTTTCTTTGATAATAACTGGGAAAGAGAGAAATAAGGTGGTTATAATTGTCGTCTCTTCTGCCACCCCACTATCAGTTATTCCAACAGCCCAACATCAGTCAAGACACCTTGTTTTTCATGCCAAGTTTCAACCTTTGTAGAGTGATGTGTAAGGCATGGAACAATATGAATGCCTACAGTGAGCACAGTTAGTACATTGGTCAAGTGTGTCTTCTAAATATTTTAGTGGCATAGAACTTTTTGACTGACTAGTGAAACCCATGAATCCTGTGTCTAGACTAATCATTGAAATGTGTAAAATAAGTGTAGTTTTCTTTTTCAGAAATTGACAGCTGTTCCTCAATTTCTATGGAAATGCAAGAAGGGACCCTGAATAGCCACAGGAAACTTAAAAAACATGAACAAAGTTGGAGGATTTATACTTCAGAATTTCAAACCTTACTACAAACATATAGTAATCAAAACAGTATGGTGCTGACATAGCAATAGAGATGGAAAGGTGTTGAGGGTCCAGAACAACTCTCCTTTTTGAAATGTTCAATCAAGTTTTTGACAAGGGTGTCAAGACAATTTAATGGAGAAAGAATAGTCTTTTTGACAAATGGTGTCGGAATAACTCAATATTCACACACAAAACAGTGAAATATGACCCCTTCCTCATTCCCACACAAAAATTAACTCTAAATGAATCACAGACCTAAATGAAAAAGCTAAAAATTGTATAACTCTGAAAAGAAAACATAGGAGCAAATCTTTGTGACCCTAGTTTAACAATGGTTTTATATTTGTGACACCAAAAGCAGAAATGATAGATGATTCATAAATTATTTTATACAAAAGTTTAAAAACCTCATGCTTCAAACTATCACATAAAGTGATTTCCTAAAATGCAAAAGACAGCCCACAAAATGAAAGAGAATATTTACAAATCATAGATCTAGTAGGAGATTAGTTCCAAATTTGCAAAGAGCACCTAACTCAGTAATATAAAGACAACCCAATTTTTAATTGTTTTATTGAGGTAACATTGGTTTACAGCCCTGTATATGATTCAATGGTATAGCATACCCTTAATTAACACATTAAGTTATACACACCACACCTACCACTAGTCACCCACAGTTCTCCATCACAGTGCATAGTGTCCCCTTTTCTTCCTCACTTCACTAGGTCTTAACCAATTTGGGTGGCACATGTACATTTGACAATATGAAAAATCAGAAAAATGCAAAACACACAATATTTTACACACAATTTTAATAGATTCGTTGACTCCATTAACTTCATCCATGGAATCAAACATAAAGATTTCTAGTCTACTGGATGTCATTCTTAAATTTCATCTACTAGTCCTTTAATATGATAGGTAAGCACCCCTAATTTAGAGAATAAAATGAAAGCCTCCATGAAATAACTCCAAAGCCAAGGAAGCAATGTATAGGATTCATTGACAGACCAAATATTCACTTGTAGCCCACTCTCTACCTGTAAGGTACAACTTTTTGAAAGATCTCATGTGCTTGTAAAGAAAGATTTTCATTTTCTTTCTTAATACTGTACATTTTATGTTGTTTCCACATTACAGAACCTGCTCTCCCCCAGGAGTCATTGTCTAACAATGACTGGAGGGTGGAGGGGGATGGGAGGGGGGGGGAGCTTATATCTCTAGAGATGTGAATGCATTTCTTTTGTCAGAACAACTAAGATTTTAGAACTCATTCGGGATGCCTTCCCCTTTGTAATTTAACTGCCAAGGAATTTTGGGTCAAATTCAGCATCCAAACCATTTAAGAACTAACATTTAAGACTACTCCACTGCTTTATATGTAAATATATTAGTTTCCTATTGCTACTGTAGCAGTTACCACAAACTTGGTAATTGGAAATAGAAATCTATTATTTTACAGTTTATCTGTGTGTCTTGATTATGATGGTGGTTTTACAGGCATATACTCTTGTCAAACACCTTGAAGTCTTAATCTGGATGATTAAGTCTTAATCTGGATAATTGTGTGTACATAATACCTCAAAAAATTAACTTTTGAAGAAATAAAACCATGTGATACAAATTATCATTAAAAGACTTAGTTCTCACTATAAGAAAAAAACTTTATGTGTAGCCAATGTATGTTCACTGGGCTATTGTGATGATGGTGTTACAATATATACAAATACTGCATCATTATGTTGTGTGCCCAAAACAAATATAATACAGGTTAAATTATACCTTAGTAAAAGTTAAATGAAAAATAACTACAACTTTAACTACAAACACTTTAGTATATACTAATTTAGAACATATAGGCAGGAAATAGAAATAATTTTCAGCTGCATAAACAGGATTATAGTATACAACACATATCATGCTGTATGTTGTTTTTATACCTAGAGGTCTTAGAGGCCATAAATATGGACAAATATACATACATATATGGAAAAATACATATACACACATATTTGTCCTATATATGTATTGATAGATCTACTATATATTTAATACATAGTAAGCCATTTTGTGGATGTAATTCCATTTTTATAACCATCCACCACTGTTAGATTTTTAAGTTATTGCCAGTTGTTTTGCTATTAATAAGCTCTAGTGCTCTAGCAAATAGCTTTATGCACACATGTTTTTAGAAGTATTTTGATAAGATAAATTTATATAGGTTGGAATACTGGGTTATAGGTTATTGTAATTTGAAGTTTTACAGCTACTGAACAATTTCCCTCAATAGAAACAAGTAGAATTTGTAGAGTGCATTTTATACTTTCCCATTCTGAATCCCTGAAGTTCTCTCTTTCATAGGATCATGCAGATATTGAGTGGAAGTTTGCAAGGACGAAGCTCTGGATGAGTTACTTTGATGAAGGTGGCACCTTGCCACCTCCTTTCAACATCATCCCTAGTCCAAAGTCATTTCTATACCTTGGTAACTGGTTCAACAACACTTTCTGCCCCAAAAGAGACCCTGATGGTAGACGAAGAAGGCACAACTTGAGAAGCTTCACAGTAAGGCTTTTAATATCGGTTATCTATCTATCTATCTATCTATCTATCTATCTATCTATCTATCTATCTATCTGTCTGTCTATCTTTTATTGGGTAGCTTAAAATATATTAATGATGTAAGAAGCACTTGAATCATGTGTTTCAATATTTCAGTGTAAAGACTAATTCTAAAACTAACGTTGCTATAGCTTAATTTTTTTAAGCATTACATTAATCTATTAAGAGTCAGGGATTTCTTTTTTTAACTAGGTAACATTTGTTTACAACACTGTATATACTTTAGCTTAGGATCACCCAGAACTGTTCCCTACCTTCCTTCCTCTGTGGCATTACCTATCTTAAACATCACAAAATCACTGCCACCTGCAGATCCTTTTGTGGGTTTATCTGACAAGAGAGCATATGTCAGTCTCCAGTCACAATATTTATAAAAATATTCAGGTGCAGTACTGGGAGACTGATGACGTCACTTCCCTGTCCATTTCCAATTGCAGGAACGTCATGCAGATAGCCTGATACAAAATCAACATTACCAGGTAAGACTTCCTCATAGAAACTAAGCCCAATAATTCTTGGCTAAATGTGTGACCTTGGACAAGTCCCTGGAACCAACTGAGAGTCAGTCTTCTTTGTCAAATGATGATGGCATAACTCAGAGTTGTTGTTGAGAATTGTGTGAGTGTTTTTTTATGATTGAGTGTTCACTGGTACAGTGCCTGATGCATGGCATTTAGTGGCAGCTATCATCACAATTACAAATACAAAGAAAGAGTAGTGACCATATGCGCACCATTCCCCAGAGACTAACCAAAAGGAGACCATCACTAGAGAGAAGTGTAGAATGACTGTGAAAAATAACTTGACCGTGTAATTAGTTGACATTGAAATCAGCAGACTCAGTCACAGTGAAGAATGACTTTCTTAACTTTATAAAATGAGGGAAAACTCTCATCTTACTAGGAGAGTTAAAGTTTAATCCAGCCTTAAGGCAAAGGATATTGACTATCAACATTCAAAGATTATTCCACTCTCATTATTCTATAAATGTGAACCCATTTACCTTTTGCTGAGGAGGAAATTTTTCTTTTCAGTTAAATTTGATTTTACTGGCCCATTCTGCCACCAAATTCAGACACATAATAATTCTTTATTCTACCAATGGGCTTAACTGGGTTTTTGCAGGAAATGGCTGAAGCCTGCAAGGATTTTCTGTGACAAAGATGATCTAAACATGTTTCATTTCCTGGGTATGTTTCTCATTTTACAGAGAACCTGAGAAGGAAACTGAATACCTCTTTGTTTGTGTATGTGTGTGTATGTGTTTTAATTCCAGGAAGTTATCAGGAATTTAGTCAAAAGATATGTGGCTGCTATGATAAGGAATTCCAAAACAAACGAGGGACTAACGGAAGAAAATTTTAAGGTAATTGAATCTTAAAGTGGTTTCTCATTTCACATCTCTTAAGCATCACAATCTTCACAGTGTTTGAGGTTTCTGGTGATAGAATTCCAATGACCTGTCATACAATAAAACCACCTACAATTCTGATTCTCTCTCATTAAGCAGATGGAGATATTTTACCAATGTCTGTCATCACAGCTTTATGAACAAAAGAAATCTGCCTTCTGCTTTTTTTTTTTTTTTTTTTGCTAGTCTGGATTCTGAGTATTTCTCAATGTGGGAATTGGGAGCCTTAAATGATGTGGTGAGATGCAAGAAAGCAAAGGGAAGATGCCTGGAGATGTAAGGTTCTTCTTGTAAGATAAAAGATGAAGACTAAAAAATGTATAGAATCTAAGATTTCAGAAACCCTACCATTAACATTAACCTAAAGCAGCTGTTCCCAACCACGGGCAATTTTATTCTCCTGGGCATATTTGGCAATGCCTAGGGATATTTTTGTTGTCATATTGAGATGTGTGTGCTATTGGCATCTAGTGGATAGAGACCAAGGGTACTATTAAACAGCTTTACAATGCACAGAACAGGTCCCCACAATAAAGAATGATATTCCTAGCCCTGTCAGTTGGTTGAAAAAGCTTCATCCTAGAATCCTATGTCTTTACCAATTGGCACATTTTTCCCCCAATGGCCAAGCCATGCCTGCCTAATTGTTAACATATTTTTCTTGTATCAGAAGAATGCAAATTTTTCTGAGACCTTGTATACTTTGGGTCTTGTCATTAGGAATAATAATGATAACCCAGAATAAGCCAGAGACTGCCCAATGCATGTTTTGAGCTACAACCGAGTTTCCTAACAGGGGTCCTGTCTCTCACTCCATGAACTAAAGCAGCTTTAGGAAAGCGGTTCTTCTACTCCATAGGCATATTTCATCTCTTGAGAGCCTGCAATGTGCTGTGCACTTGCCTTGGTGCTGGAGGGCAGTTGTGAACAAGATATAACCCATCCCCTCTCTTGTGGAATGATATACACGCACTAGCAAGATACAGTGATTCACAACTGAGGGCTCCAACAGGATAAAGTCAGGAAGTGACGAGTGTACAGGGAGGAGGGCCACTCCACGGGGCCATGGAGAGTGAGGACAGGCTTTCCAGAGGAAGTGATATTTAAGTCAAGTCACGAAGGTGAACCCCGGGGAAAGAAGAGTTGTTCTAGACAGAAAAGCACAATTAAAGGCAAGATACGTCCATATAGGTAGACTGCAGAGGGCCTGGGGAAGAGTAGGAAAAGATAAAATGGGAGACACAAGGCCTGGAAAAAATCTAACAACTCATGGGATGGCATTTCTACTTTGTCCTAAGGCAGTGACAAGTTATTAAAGAGTTTTCAGCAGGGAAATGTCATTATGAGGTGCAATCTAGTATCTAGGCAGCCAGTTGAGATAGAAGCCATTTCATGGGGATTTGAATGAACAAGGCCCCTTGTTCAAAAATAGCAGTCTCATCACCTGACTTTCCACTTCCCTGGTTTTATTTCTTACAGTCCTAAAATCTTTCCCTCTACAGTCGTTCTTTGATGCATACAGATCTATGATAGCCAGTGCCCTAACATAATGCCATAATTGTTACTTGGCCCTTAAGTGGGGATGAGGTTGATGGTGTGCTCCTGACGGGCAGGCTCTACCACCCCCTTTACCAATTGGCACATTTTTTCCAGAACCAACCCTGCCCACAGAATCGTTAGTATGCTTTCCTTATATCGGGAGAATGTGGAAATTTTCTGAGAGCTGGTGTGCTTTGCCATTTGTCATTAGGCAAAACCTGGAATAAGCCAAAGGTGCCCAGTACATATATTTTTGAGCTACAAGCAAATCTCTTAATATGTGTCCTCTCTCTCGCCCCAGGAACTAAAGCAGGACATCTCCAGTTTTCGATACGAAGTACTTGACCTCTTAGGAAATAGGAAACACCCAAGGAGAAGCTTTTCCACTAGCAGCGCTGAACTCTCTCAGAGGGATGATACCAATGATGGCAGTGGTGGGGCTCGGGCCAAGTCCAAGAGTGTCTCTTTCAATTTAGGCTGCAAGAAAAAGACCTACCATGGACCACCTCTCATCAGAACCATGCCAAGAGCCAGTGGTGCCCAAGGGAAGTCAAAAGCTGAGTCATCAAGCAAACGCTCCTTCATGGGTCCTTCTCTCAAGAAACTGGGCTTCCTGTTCTCCAAGTTTAATGGTCATATGTCTGAACCCAGTTCAGAGCCAATGTACACAATTTCTGACGGAATTGTTCAGCAGCACTATATGTGGCAAGACATCAGATATTCTCAGATGGAGAAAGGGAAAGCCGAGGCCTGTTCTCAAAGTGAAATTAACCTCAGTGAGGTAGAATTAGGGGAAGCCCGGGGCGCTGCTCAGAGCAGTGAATGTCCACTAGCCTGTTCCAGCTCTCTTCACTGCTCATCCAGCATATGCTCCTCAAATTCCAAACTTTTAGACTCCTCAGAGGATGTATTTGAAACTTGGGGAGAGGCTTGTGACCTGCTCATGCACAAATGGGGTGATGGACAGGAAGAACAAGTTACAACTCGGCTTTAAGTCAAGCCCCTATCACCTGTCCTGGAACTCAACAGAAAATTTGTAATTTCCTTGCTCTCAGAGGTGACATAGAATATGGTTCCCTCACTGCCCCACACTCCCCCCCCCACCCAAAGGAGAGTGTAACTATTATTATTTTCACTATCTTTTATAGCCACCTTGTCCATTTCTTGGTTCTTGTTTTTTTTGTTATTACCATGAATTGCCTTTTTATACCTATAAATACCAAGTCCATTTCACGACCAACAGAATGGGTGTTACCCCTAATTAGCAGAGGTGCAGTCAGGTGCTTACCCCTTTGGCTTTGCTTTTCTTCCCCTCGCCTCCTTGAAGCTCCAGGGGCCAACTTTGCTACTGTTGCTGCCGAACCAGTTCCTGACCCTCCTCAGGATCTCACACCATTTCCTCACAGGGCTGAGAAATGCACTCAGCAGTCCCCACCAGCTATCAGATAAGGCCAACTAACCTGCCTATCTTTGTTGTCCTTCAGTGCTCCACGCTGCCCATTCTGGTTCAGTGAATAGACTCCGAAAGAAAGAATTGTCAGCTTGTGGTTTCTAGGTATAATTGGCTTTTTTGTTTTTGTTTTTGTTTACAAACACTACAACTTCTCCTTATTGTGGGGGCTTGTTGAGTTGTTTCTTCAAGGTGTGTTAGTTTCCTAGTGTGTGCCAATGACTACCCCATAGTATATGTCATATCTAATAAGTTAGTGAATTCCTTTCCTGTATTTGTATATTTCAGTTAACTTACTACATTTTAAAATTTGGTAGTATTGAGACTAGTATTTAGGATGTGTACTGTTTTTAATGACTTCTACTGCTCTCTAACCAATAGTCACTACATCTCACACACTGACAAGAAAAAATAATTAGCTGGTATATTTATAGGGTTCTATCTATTGTTGATAGTTTTAATCATCACTGCTATCAAAACATTTCTAAGATAACAGCCTGTATTTGAAAAAGAAAATTTAATCAAGGAAAGGACATTTTGTTGAGGTACTGAAATCGGCAAAGAGCATCTTCTTCATTTTAATTAATTGCTTTCTGATTAAAAAAAAAGTCCACAAGACAATTTTAGGTCTAGAAAGCCGGGTTCAGGCTGCAGTTTTAATATTCACTGGGGACAGTGGAAATTGCATGTGTAAACTTTTGTTGGACATATAACCTAACAACCCTAATGAAATCATGAAACAATAAACATGATCCAAATTCTACTCTCTTCAAAGAAAGCTTCATTTAAACAAATTTCTTTCCAAAGTATAAGAGTACCTCATCAGAATACAAAGATGTAGGTTAAAAAATGAAGCCCACAATACATATGGTCATCATCATCAAAATATAACCTTCTCAACGAGAATGCTTTTACCAACATTAGCCCAAAAGAATCTAACACAAACTGAACAGCCCTAGGTCAGGATCCTGGGCAGTAAATTAACTCTGTTCAGCCCAGCAAAGTAGATTTAATCAGGTGTCTCCCTGTCTTGTAAATGTCAACAGTGATAGGAGTTCTTCTAGATTCATGTGTATACTTTCTGATAAAATGAAGCATTTCAAATAATGCAAATTATGCCTCCAAAACAGCTTTTGACAGTGTGATATCTGTTACTTGAATTGATTCCCATTTCTAGCATAACTTTGGTGACTGAAAGTCAAAATATTGCACATTAAGAAGAGACAAATTGGTGGGTAGGGGGGCAGCAGAGAGAACAGGTGGAGTGGTCGAAGAAGAATGTTCAGATCCAGCAAAAAGGGGTCAAGAGAACAAGCGGCATCAAGATCCATATGAGAAGAGCTTGGCCCCCTCTCCCCCCAAATTCACTGATCACATCGAAATTGTGATCATTTACTTAAATCCAGCTTCCCTCTTGCTTCTCTAAGTAGAACAATCACAAGTAGCTTTGACATCAATAACAGAAAAAAGGTTTCTAAAGATGCAGATTCAATTTTCCCAAATGTCGAAATCACATTGAATAATAAATAGTATCTGGGCAACATTCCTAACTCATATTGCTGGCACCAAAAACCAATACATGGCTCCACTTCATCATAAGAAAAATATGTTTATCTCACAAATGCATGTATTTCTGATAACTTAGGTTATCAAATAATTGTTCTGGCAGTTACTTCATCCATATGTCAGAAAACAAGACTAGCCAGATACAGAGTCATACTCTAGAATACAGTCTCCTCACAGTTATGTTCTATAAAGTAAAAATATACATACACACATATACACATATACATATATTGACTACTATGACTTATTTAAATATATTCTCTCTACATATTTAAATTTATCTTCCATATATATATTTAACTCATAGGAGCAAATCTCTGCTACTGAGAGATGCCAGTGTCATATTTCACAGGCAGAACATTCCTTTTCATACTTTCTCAGGATTATTGTCCCTGCTTTAGACTTTACTAGCTACATGGAAGCCTAATTATGTTGGACATCAAGGTCAGTTAACTACTAACAGTTAAATCACTATTGCCCTAATTTCTATGTTGGTGACATTTCTTTTAACTCAAACTCAGTAGAAATTTGAAAGGGAAAAAAAATTGTGTTCACCTCTGTGCCCTCCAGATCAGCTACTGTCAGGAAAGATACTTCAAATCAAATGCTTAGGTATGTCTTCTTACACCAGAGACGATATAATGCAATTTGAGGGTGAAGTCATAAACCTAAAAGTCTAGAGGTAAACTAAATGTTAGAGTGGATATATACTATATTTCAAATAGGAAAAGAAAAGAGCCAGAGAGGGACAGTGATTTTTTCATGTTCACAGAGCTAATTAATAAACACAAATCTTCTGGATCCTAGAAACAAGATATTCATTAAGTAAATATTATACACAGAAGATGTGAAAATGGAATGCCCTCTATAAATGCTTTTTGTTCATTTGCCTAAAATAGCATGAATTACACAAATCTCAGATTGACATAAATTTCAGTGACATATATGTCACTCCATATGTGAATATGGCTCTCCAAAGCCAAATATGATGCAAGAAACAGTTACTATTTGTCTCTTACACCACAGCTCACCTTCACTGCAGTGACTTTCTTATCACATATAGACACTTGTACTCCCTTATTCGATTCCATCATAAATACATTAAAATCTCCCTGGTGATAAAGGTAAAATATGACCACCAAATCTCTGAATTATAAAATGAGCATTATGAAGTATTTCCTCCACTGCTAGTTTTAAGTCCATTGAAGTATAGAGGAAAGATTCCAAATTCAAAACCATCATTTTTGAAAGATGCCAAATTTTATCAAGATGTAACTGCTCCAAATTATGCTTCTGTCCAATTACCTGGGGGTATTAGAAAACGTCTGTTCTTTCTGGCTCCCAAAATCATTGTTCATTCCACTATGACTCAATATAGGCCACTTTAGTTTTGTCCAAAACATCAAAACATCTGTCTGCAATTTTATTAAAGAATGCTAACGAAAACCCTAGGGCCTCCAAATTTTGAATGAATTTTTTCTGTAATAAATTTTATAAGGCTTATAGCAGTGCAACCCTTCCCTGCAAATTTCATTGGAAATTTCAGTGAGATATGAGTTAATTACTTCATCAGAAAATATAACTAGTCATTTGATGTTCATGATCTTGTGGGAGAGACTCAAGTGTTTGGACTAATGGTTTAAGTGGCCCAGACCTTGGGTTGTGAAACCATCCGATAAAAAGTACTTAAGGGTTAAGCAGATATTCTTCCCCTTTTAAAAGAAAAATTGAGCATAATATTTTGATAAACAGGTCTTCAAAACAAAGCTAATAAACAGAGAGCATGTATAGATACACACAAGATAAGTTGATAGAACTATTCAGCTCATTTAAATAATCTCATACCACTTGTTAGCACTGAGTCAAATCTCTGGATACTGTCTTTTTGACTTGTTTTAGTTGGGTGAATTTTACAAATGTCCACTTTGCTGAACATTTTTCAAATGCCCCGCTAGCCACTGGGAACTGAGTACCCCCAATTAAATATGAGTATAACTTTAGTATGGAGAAATGCTATTTCAACTGTATTTCCAAATGATCTTATTGATCACTTTCCCCAGCAGATGTGTGTTTGGGGTTGCCTTGCTTTTAGGGAGATGTGTGTAAAAGTATTTTGTCTGTTCACACACACACACACGCACATGCATTCACAGAGTAACTTATTAATGATTGCTTATGCTTTAGCCTTCATTCCTTTTGGTAAATTACTGGGTCATTTTGAAGGAAGGAGATGCAATAATAACTTTTCAATGGAAAGAATCTTCTTGAGATGTAGTGAGGTGTTGCCAAAATAAACCACCATGCCCGCATCCACTATAGCGCAACGCTTAATATTGAGTTCTCTCAGAATTAAGGGTTTCTGGCTTGAAGAAAACATACAACATATAAATCAGAAGAAAAGAACCGTAGAAATAAAAGTGTACTTTTCTGGTGAATTTAGAATGCATACTTTGGACTACTGCATCATTAAGATATTACTCTTCCTAAGATCATATACAGTCTAGGATCTCTGTCTACGTACAACACAGAGGTCTGGGGAAGAGGGTGCTGGCCCAGACACTTGATTGTGAAAGCTTCCCTTTTAGGAAGTGAGTGGTTACTAAGAAAAAAAAATGGGAAACAATTATTGGAATAAGGTAGGCAGCAGACCAGGATGCTCTAATACTTTCAAGTTCAGCATTTGTTTTACTCCCACTCTACAGTGGATAGTTCATTGGATCTGCGTTGTGTTCCTTCTTTTACACACATACCATCCATCTTTGTGGTGTGAATGAGGTGGAATGCCTTACATCTAAAGCTACTTTTCTTATCTGATGGGAAAAATAGTGAAAGTTCTGTAGGTGCTTTCTGTTACCACACAAGTATGTGGTGTTTCTGCAGTAACGGAAAGCCCACATTGTTGATCACTGTAATCAACCTTCATAAATCCATGACTGGAGCACATACCTGCCTCCCCTCCTTCCGCAGCCTAGAAAAGGCCTCCTTTACAACTCTAAATTACTCGATAGAACCAGGGGAGACTTTTTAAAAGCTAAGTGGCCTGTGGTGTGAAGGTCATTTTCACCACTTTCACCGTATATTTTGTCCTTTGACTTGATAAGCGTGTTTCAGGATAACTTTATACCCCAGGGACTGCATCCAATTCCTGAGATGATACACATCTGCAAGTACATGTGCACACATGCACACACACACATACACACACACAACACACCACACACCAAGGCACCATCCTCAGTGTCACTTGACGTAGTGGCCATGTGCCTTTTATTTTAGCCTAAGTGTCCAACTGTATACCAGTAAAGTTGGGCTTTGCCATTTTATGTCTTTTCCCATAAAGTTCAGTATATCCCCAAAACACTCATTGCCACAAATTACCCTCCAAACTGGAAACTCTCTTGACAGTTCTTTAGCCATATGTAATTTTAAAACTAAGCTTTGGAAGACAAGACAAAAAAGAGGCTTTGGTGTTTTGCTAGGAGTATTTGAACTCAAGACACAAAGTATTTCCATCACCCTCCCCAACCACTTGTTCCTCTTTGCAATCTCAAATTCAGTCTCAAACATGCTTGGAACAGTGTCAGCCATGCTGCAATAGGCCCTGCGTCAGCTCCCAAGGAGGGTATTTTCACTAGCGCCATATTCAGTCACTGAATGTCCAATGGTTTAGGAACTACCATAATGACAACCCTTAAATATTTTATTAGAAAAAAACCACATCTCTAGTTCCAATAGTTTCTCACAGTATTTGGAATTAGCTTCTGAAACCTTATTGGACCCACAGCAGAAGCTGTGACAATTAGGCTATTAGCAGGAAGATGGGGCATGGAAGTACCAGCCTTCATAGAGAAATAGAGGGGAGAGTTTTGAACTCAAAAGGAGCCCTGGGAGCAGAAATAGCAGGTTCTACTAGGAAGGACAGTAATTATTAGCTGAATTTTCAGGTCATTTGGAAATCACATGTTTAGATTAGGTATTTCCTGTATAAGAAACAGTAACACTGTTGAAAGTACAACTGCATCACTTTGTGGTCCCACAACTTTGTAGGACTTCTTTCACAACATACAAAAAGCCCTCATTTTAAATAACCAAAGCTATATAGTCTGTTATCCAGTAAGTGGAATGCTAGTTGCATTCTGTATTGAGCACAAGAAGCAGTCAGAATCCTCAACTTTCTAACAGGATCACTGGAGCCAAGGGCATTAAAATGAATTGTGTGAATTCATTTGGAAACCTCTGACCCCAAAGGGTTAACACATTAATCTATGACTTTCTTAATGTAAAAGGCAATTCAATTTCATAAATTATTACCTTGAAAATTTTAATGGTTCAAATTACTCCTTTAACATAGTAAAAGTAAACCCCTATGTTCTCTTGTTTCAGTTATAAGGACACAGACTTTCTCAAGGATGTTTCAGTTCAAATAAGGATAAACACAGCCTTCTCAAGTAAAAACATTTTAACTGGTTTTGTTTCCTAGAATACAGGAATGCACACCAGTGGTAGTATTTTAAAAAATGTCAATATTTAAGACTTCACAAGATTCCATTTCAAGGTTTCTCAAAAATGGGGCTGAAATTGAGGATAAAGAGTTTCTTCCCATTCAAAACAAAGAGTGTAGCTTGGAGCTAATATTTGATAAAAGATAAGAAATACAAGACAACACTAGCAGTGATTAACTCACTGTTTTAGTCTAGTTGGCAGCCCCAATCATATGTCACCATACAGGAAATGTTTGCATCAAAGTTTAGGTTGAAATTCTATCTCCTGAGCTTAATCACAAAAATGGAAAATTCCAAATGTGTTTGTGTAACTGGCATTTTGGCTTTGAAGACTACTATTTTAAAAGTTAAAACTTCCTTGAATAACTATTATTTTAAAATATTTTCTGTAAGAAGTGCATAGTGTCATCCTTAAATGTGTTAAAAAGAATCTTGTACAATAAAATAATTTTGTGTATTTTTAGCTTCAGTATAAACAAAAATAAAGCATTTACTTTTTGCCCAGAAATGTATGGTTGCTCAGAGTTAAGGTGTTTTGTTCCCCCCTTTCCAATGTAACCATTTATAGTCACCTGTTATTAATAAATATTTATGAACAACAATGCGTTTTCCACTATAATTTAATCAGCAGAAACACATAAGGAGACCTACACGAGCCAATGTATCTGAAAAGTAAATGGTTCAGAATAAACATTAATGCCATCTAATTTTTATACTTCTAGTGAAACAAAGCCATGATTTAAAATATTTAAAAACTGAATACACATTCATAAAGAACTTTGAGATGCTGACACGAAGGGATGAGTATAACAGAGATAAGGTTATTTTCTCATCACATCGAGAAAACTTACAAACCTATTCGTGGAATATTCTTATTTTTTTTCTTGGAATTTTCTTATTCTTTACTGGATTCCCAAAGTATGATACATGTTGTATAAAACAGTTTCAATCTGTGAGTCAAGGAGAAAACACAAAACTGAGATTAAATTGCCATTATCAAGCTAGTATAAATCTGAGTATATTTGGGCAATATTTCCTCAAATATCAACTAATATTTTAAGAGCTATTTTGTAGGGAAAGATTTTAAAGTAATTAGCTTTCCCTTAATTAACACAGATTCCTGAAGTTTCATCCTTTCACTAATTAACACTAACACTTAAGGTCACCAAAGCACAGGTTATCACAACAATTTGACTTTCAAATAACTCACCTGCCAGTCCTAGTCTCATTATTTTAAGCAAAACCAGTTGTACAACATTTTTACATTGGTTAGATAAATAAGGGCAATATAAAAGACAGTAAGGAATCTGAAAAAGATCTACAACCAGCATGTGCAAAAAATTCCTAACTCAATAATGAAAGCAAATGATATGCACATACTTCAAAAAGAAGTAATATAACAGTTACCTGAAGTCAAAAAGACTGACACCAGATAGGGTAACCAGCCTACTCTTTTTTTTTTTTTTAATTAAATTTTTTTTTTTTTTTGGAGACTAGGTCTTGCTATTTTTGCCCATGGAACCGCAGGCTCACGTTGCTATGGGTACCACGGACTCAAGCGATCTCCAGCCTCAGCTTCCCAGGTTGCTGGGATTACAGGTGTGCGCCACCATGCCCAGCTATTTTTGGGGACTAGGTCTCACTGTGTTGCCCCAGTGGGACTCGAACCACAATCCATAGCCCCAGCTGCTTCATAGGCTGACGCTTACCAGCACGAGCCACTGTGCCCGGCTACCAGCCTGCTCTTGACCTCAATGGTAGTGCAAGGATAAGGCTCACCAATCTGTATAGGCTCTTTATTGGTTCTAGCAGTTACTCAGACACACCAGGCAGGGCCAGAGGGAGAGGGTGCTGATGAAAAGGTGGGGAGGGGACCGGGAGGTAGGTTAGTCCCTCAAGTCTCCAGGAACCTTTATGATCTTTCTCTGGACTTGTTCTCTTTGGTGTTTTCTTTACTCTCTCTGTAGTGCTCTCTCACAAGCTCTCACTCGTGCTCATGCTCCCTTCCTGGGGTGATGCTGCACTTTCATCCTTGCCTCCCAAGCCCATGTGTGCCCACTCACGCATGTGCATACCCACTGGGCCCAGGCATGTACACACAACCATGGGGAAGGCGAAATACAACAGGTGCTGGTTATACAGGCTAATGGAGGCAAAAGTCTGATCAGCTCACCCTGCACACCACTAAGTAATTTTGTGTTGACTGGGATAAAAAACAACTGGAATTCTCATACACTGCCAGTGGGAATGTAAAATGGTACAATCGTTTTAGAAAAATGTCCTGATGTATGACCCAGCAAATCTATTCTAAGGGGTATAAAAACAAATGCTCACAAAAATCCATTTACAAATGGCACCATATTCATACAATGAAATACTGCTGAGCAAAATTTTTAGAGCTATTGATACAACCAATATGAATTAACCCCAAACACATTCCGTTGAATGAAGCCTTACACAAAGGACCACACACAAATATTCCACACTTTTCAAAAATTTGCCTTCTATCACTGCTTTTTAAGAAAAGTCCTACATCGGTATCTGCTTATTGACTGAAAGAAACTGGAAGAGGATTTTTGCTGTTACAACAAAAGGCAAAGAGCAGAGAGCATCCAGAGTTATCTGGGCAAGCGATTGCAGCAGCAGTTGGGCCAGAGCAGCAAGGCAGCACCTCCAGGCTCAATGTTCTGGAACTACTTTAAGAAAGAGGATGTGTATTTGTCATTATCATGCCGGCTTTACTGTGCTCATGCTATTTTCAGTTTTGTATTACCTGGTATGATTTGATAGGTTATTTTACAGGTCTGTCAGTGCTCAGAAATTTTTCCATAATTACTTCTTAGCTTTACACCATTTAGGTCAACAAAGTTTCATGGGAATGCTCTTTCAGATCGGGGAGACCTGGTCCTTCTATTCATGTATATACTTTGAAACAGAAACTAATCTACAGTGGGGTTTGAATCAGAAATAAGAGGTTACCTGGGGGATGGGAATTGGAAACAATTGGGAAGGAACATGAAGGTTATTCTGGGATGTGTTATCTTGAATTGTGTCTGGGTGTAAAGATGTATATTGTCAAAATTTGTGTCAAACACTTGAGATGTATGCATTTCATTGCATATTGCATATAAACTTAATCTCAAGGAAAAAAATTCCTTAATACTGAAATTTAGTTAGCAATATGCATGCTGAAATATATGGAGGCAAAGTGCACTTAGGCCTGTGATTTTCTTTGTAATACATGAAATATAAGGATTTATGCTCGGATATTTGAAAAGGTGAATACCATAAAAATATTAATTGCAACATCTAGGTGATGGATATATTGATGTTCACTGCACAATTTCAACTTTTCTGTATGTTTAACATTTTTCTTAATAAAATGTTGGAATAGGCAGTGAATTAAAAAAAGAACGAGTTTAACAAAACCTAATACATACCACACTTTAAAAAACCAGGAGAAAAACTCCTTGGGTCAGTGAAGATACATCAGCAGTGTTAAAGGAATGAAAGAAAATTAAAATAAAGTTTAAATGTTGAAGCAAGCAATACTGAATAGGAATATGGTGTTTGCTTTTTTTGTAAGTTATTCATATTAAAATTGTATTATTTCATAGCAATAAGAACAATGAGGTCTTCCTTCTTGAATTTTAACTGCGCATTACAGGATTAAATGTGTACTATAGCCAATGCTGTAAAGCAGGTATCTACAACTTAACTTGCATAACTGAAACAAGATTAAAATAACTCATTTTGATCTGGCCAATTTGCCAGCTAGAAAATTAAAGTTTCATTAACTTTAAACTTAGTACCATAATACTAGGGTAGAAGAAATTTTCAATTCTGCAAACAATTTGAAAAATCTTTCATAGTTTGGATTGTTTTAAGGTTTGTAAGAAGAGATTTGCTATTAGATTAGGTGATGGCTCTGACTGCCTATAGAATGCCAATAAATCAATACTATTGATCAATAATGTTTGGCCAAAAATAAATCAACATTTATGTGCACTGAGTGGTCTGAATGCTTAAGAATTGATTCAGTTTAACTCAATGTTGTTTAATCAATTCCTTCCCCAGCATTTTACAACAGGTTTAAGTAAGTGGCACAAGCTGCCTACAAAGAAAAAACTACAAATAGCTATTCTAAGGTAAATCATTTGCTGGTTTGCAAGCTCCCCTTGGGCAGCCATAGGAGAAAAATGAACTCAAGGTGATTATTAGGGAAATATGAAGCCGTAAAACCTGAAATGGTTTACTCACCTCAATTAATTTCAACTCCAAATAAATGTCATGGTACAGTAAAATCATATTGAACTCAAGACTGGGTACTGAGGGGAGGGAAAGTGGAGAGGGGCTCATATGACAGCACTGAAGCCTTGGTGGTAGGTGCATGAAGCATGTGCACGTCAAGGTATGAACTAACTCCCCAAATTATCTTGTACAGGTACGGTAAATCAACAAAATTTGATTAAAAATGAAATACAATTTTTTTTTCACATCTGTGAATATTCTTGAGAACTACAGAATTTTAAAAATCAATTTTTCAGACAGGTTTTCCCCCAAATATCTTAACAAGGTGTCAATAGACCTTATAGGATAGCCTCTTTAAAAATCCTGTTTTTTCCAGATTCAAGACATAAAGCACTTTAACTTCACAAATAAGTATTTCCTCTTCTGGTGACCAGTTACAAAGGCAGTTTTTTTCTTAACTAGTAAGAGAAATTTCAAGCACAAAAATAGAGGTGATAGCGTCGGAAACCCAAAACTCAAGTACTAACATGTCACTAAACTTCCATCTATAAACTCCACCATACTTTTGAGATACCCAGAATTATCACTCCAAAGCAGTTTTAGATGTATGCTAGATTGCCAAATTTACATCCATCGTTTCTTGAAGCTGCATCTCCCCATATACACAGGTACCCCACATGGCTCTGAAACTGCCTTTTATAATTGAGGTAAAAGATGTTTTTTTTTAAATCAAATTGTTTTGACTAAAACTGAACATTTTAAGTAAACTGGGGGAAACAGGAAGTTGTCTTTTTCTATATGTTCTCCTGAAGTTAGTTACTACTTCAAAGAAAATTTCATATAAAATGGACATTTGTCCCAGATTGAGCAAAGTCTAAGTTCATACACTATCCTCCTCCAACGGACAATTTCATTATTCACGAAAACCTGTGTTCTATTAATTGACTTCTAAATATCCAATGTTGACATAAGTCATGATTTATTTTTATTTCCAAAGCCAACTAAAAGGTTATACCTTAATTATAGACTACAAGGAAATGAAAGATGTTTTAAATTCACAAGTCTTGAATTTCAACAGTAAAACAACTCAATTTTTATATGCTCTTTAGGCAGAAAACACAATTTTGAGAATATACATAGCATAAAATTAATTTGAATTGTTTTTCCTTGTTATGGAAATGATTCAGCTTCCTTCTATCTTTGGTGTCACCACACTTACCTCAGGGAGAATGTGGAAGTGTCCAGAACCATAGTGCCTTTAATCTCCTTCCCAACAATTCTAAGTGTTTGGAAAAAACAGGAATGTCTTTTCTGACATCAAGGACAACTGAAGAGGTAATAAAGTCTATGAGGCTCATACTACATACAGACTGAGTAAACAACGTAAGTCTTAGTTGTTTTACCAGAAAAAAAATTTTTTTTAATCTGGAAACTGCCTTCAAAAACCACTGCAGACTCTCTATAGCTGGAGACAGATTCAGCACTGGAGCCAGCTGAGCTGGGCCCCATGCTCCTCCCTGCTGCCCTGAACCAGGGGCTGTACTATAGAACCAATGTCCATCCCCATTGCTGCTGGCCTCGACTTGTAGCAGCACAAACCCCAGAGAGGCCACACTGGTGGCTGGCAGTAAAATGTCTTCAACTGCTTTCACCTGCACTGCCTGAAAGCAGTGACCAAGGAGCACCTGCCCACAGTTGGAAAACCACCACTGCTTTTCCTTGTCTCCTCCTAGTGGTGGGAAGAAGTCAGGTTTCACAGCTGTGTTATAGGGCCCCAGTTTGTTACTCCATGCTTTAATTTTGAGTATAATGAAAAACAATCTATAGGCTGCACAAATTGAGAACCCAGGTGGTAAGCAGAGAATGAACTCAGGTTCATTGTAGAGATCAGTGCTTTACTGTTCATCTTTCTTTACTCTAATTGTCAGATGTTGACCTGTAGAGCAAAGGAGTTAGGATCAAGGATACAGAAAAATAAAACACAGGTAGTTCCATGTTTATTATGAAGAAAACTTAGCTGTACTTAGAGGCTTTATTTGGAACGCATGACAATAATATTTAGATCAGTACAATGAAAACAGGCTCTCCTCTTTGCATGGAATCCACTTCATTTCTTACAACCATTCTAGCACCTGGAGCAACCCTGAGGTCCCAAACAGTTTTCTGATTAGCATGTAGCTGAAGGTGGGAAAGGTGAAGAGTGACTGACAAGCATAAATAATCTGAGAGAAAGCAATTATAAATAGGTTTTTGGCTACCAAAGAACACAAAAAAATAGCTGTTTGTCAGGTGATAAGAGAGCAAAAGCATTCACAGTGAATTACCCTCAGAGGAGAAATGACAAACAGAAAAACTTGTGGTCTTTGGGTAGTTAAAATGGAAAAGGCAGAAAGGGTAGTGAAATTTGGACTCACAGAAAATCAGACATGAAAGGCCTGGAAAGATACAAAGTAAACCTAAAAACAAAAACTGCAAGGTAGACAAGTCCTAGAAGAATAGGACAAAGAGAAAGTAAGTCTAAAGTTTCACAAGCCTTTCTGGATTTAAAAAAAGTATCTAAAAAGGAATTTCCCAAGGGTAAAGAACTAGATATGATAGCCTGCATTGTACAGTCTTGAAACTACATAACATTTTCCACTGGCCTCATAAGTTCATGTTATAAATTTCACATTCTTTTGCAGCCAAAGTACCAAAGGAAAAAAACATACTGAAACGATCAAAGGTCTGGTACACTTTGCGCCCATGAAAAAAGCAAACAAGAAAATCCCACTCATTTTAGCAATTTTAAATGCTAATTTTTATTTGCTGCTAACTGTGCAAAGGACACCAATTCAATACTGTGCAGTGAGTTATATAAAACCAATATTAAACAATAGCATATGGGAAAAATCTAAAGCAGAACAATGTACCTTCAAAACTGATTAACATCATAGAACACAACTCAGTCCAAACAATTCTTAAGAAACTTAAAGAGGCCTATCATTTAACATTAAGATAGTTACCCAGAAGCAAAAGCTCTTGGCTTTAATGTTTTACTATCTAGCAAAAGTTGGCAGCTATTTCAAGTTTGCATTGTTTAATATAATGTATGGTGTATGAACCAAGGAAATAGTTGAGATGCCATTCCTTTTATCAACTGGTACCATCAACTAATACAAAGTTGACAAGCTGGTTGATATGAAAACAGCCGAACAAATGATGTTCAATATGGGGCTAGTTGTATGACGACCTCAATGTCCTCATTCACAACTCACAGTTCTTTATTTTAAACCAAAAGACAAAATAATCTTAAAGACAGAACAGCAACCACTTTAACTACCTAAATCACTTAAACACTAACATAAAATATTTCTAAAAATTAAAACAGCAAGAAAAATGGCAGTACAAGAATACTTTATACTGCTGAATGCTAAATATTCTGAGGTACGTAATGAGAAGCTGAGGAAGGTGAAGCAATATAGCCAACTGACCCAGGATTCACAGCACCATGAACAGGAGAACCACCATATGCTGTGCCAACTGAATGCCAGGGGGCAACACAGGGAAAATCTGGCACAACAGGAATGCAGGAATCAAATCCAGGCAAAGGTGGCTGACCATAGGGATCTGATATCATCGGGTAATAGACTGCTCCTTGAGTGACATTTGCAGGATCAGCATTTGGAACCATACCTGAAAGAAAGAATGCATACAAAACACTGTATACACAGTTCACTGAAAAAACAAAATTGGATGTTCTTACAGGCAATGAAATTTTGCACTAAATATAGAAAAGGTAACAATTGCAGCATGAGCACTTTAGAGAGGAATAGTCAGTAAAACAGGCTACCAAAATATCATATAAAAGTTTCCTAATACTAAATATTGTGTCCAAGTATATAATTTATCAAATATATTCTACCTCCAGACAACTATTTTCTTGAGATGATGTAGTACCATTTTTGGATCACATTGCAACAATTAAAAACTCAACTTTCGAGTAAATGCATAAACATTCTCTAGGGTCCTTCTAAGAAATTAAGTTTTTCTAAGAATTGGTCACAATGAAGTTATACAAAAGTTATCCAGTATAACAAGTATCACCTAAATAACCATTTTTGTATCACTTTTTAACAACTGAAAATACCCTCTATATAGTCTTCATCTATACTGGAAAGTATAATTCTCAACATCACACTAAAAGAACAAATATTTAAGTGTCACCTGCTGAATGTCTTCAAACTGCTAGCAACATTTTAATTTTACAGCAATTTTGCTACCATGAGTCAGTTTCAACATAAACAGATGCTGTACTGACCTTTGTATAGTGACTATATAAATGGTAAAAAAAGAAATTCATTACTTGGGATAACTTAGGTACACTCATTCTGCAAAAATAAGAATGCCACTATCTTGGTTTAATCAACTAAAAATAGCTCCATAAGAGTTACCAACTTAAAAAAAATGTAACAGATTGACACTTTAATTTTTATCACCATGGACATCATACCACACCAGAGATGAGATTCTAAAGTGTAAATATTCAAAAATCAATACTATGCTTGGGAAAAAATAAGGTGAGGTAGGAAGTTTGCATTCCTAACATGTGTCTGCTGGGAAAGCTATTTGGTGTAACAGAGTCCTCTTCCCAAGGCTTGAACATGAGTCCAAACAAAATCTTTCTCCAATGGGAAAGCCAGACTCTTAAGGACAAGGATCTTAACCTTGCCCTTTTTCAAGGGGAGCAAGCGCAATGGAAGCATGCCAAAAGACAGATTCACATCTTAGCAAAAAAACTGGGAAGACAACAGTTTTAAAGCACTGTGATCTTTGGTTAGGAAACCATAAAGCCTTAGAAGAGTTTATTCCAGTTCTTTTCCTCCCTGACACAATGATGAGGAGACAGGATGAAGTCATGTAGTCACTGGAAACCAGTTCAGGAAACTGTACAGGATGCTCTTACCAAAACAATGTGATTTGAGTGATTAAGACATCAGTGAAGCAGTGGGTCTGGGTTGGGAGTTTTGAGGCCCATTCTTAATTCTACCGTTGCTCCTGTAGCTAAGGGAGAACAAGTGTTTTCAGTTCTCTACCCATCTTTTTCCTGCACAGATAATTGTTTAGAGATTCAAACATGACTTAGAACAAAAACTACAGAGCATATATGTTTATACACAAATGTGTAAGAAGTAAATATAATATATACATACATTAAAAAATAATCAAATTCCTGGAAGGCACATTAAATGCTTCAAACGGTATTTCCCTCCATTTCACTGGCAGAGCAATTCAGGAAGGAACCTTAGAAGATGAACTGGGTGATCCATGACTTACTAATCTTAACAGCCTGCTTATTAAAATGCTTGAAGGCTTTGGGGTTCTCACTGTGCCAGATCAAAAAGGATTTCAATTTGTAGTCTGGAACATTACTCCAAGTAAAACTATTACTCCGCCTTTAGAAGCTTCAAAACAGACATTGACTTGGTCTACTTAAAAATGAAAGTCATTTCAGGCATCTATTTAGAACAGGGAGGTTTCATCCACATTAAAGATTTACTCTGGCAAAGTAACACTCCAGAATCAGCTAATCAAGAGTTTCCCAAAATTTTTCAGCTGCCTTCCATCAGCACTTGGAGACTTACCACTCACTATCACATTATGTAATGAATAATGATTCTTGAATCATTTAAATCACCCAGAGCAAGCAATAAATGTGAAATGGTAGTCACAACTAACTTTTTGATTTGGTCATGTTCTTAGCAAGCGTAATGCTTCTGTGTCTGGTCTTTCAATCCAGGCCATTAGAAATTTTACAATCTATGTACTTTTAGAATTTTTGTATTTCTAGATCAGTCAATTGCTATGTTTCGTTTACTGGCAAGATTGGCAGTGAATTTTGTAGATTTAGGGAACATGAAAATGACAAGATTAAATCAAACACAAAGGAAAATGGTGCTCTCAATAGACACAGTAAACATAGGATACATGAGGCTGCTGCCAATGTAAAATGCTAAGAAATCATGATGTTACAGTTTTATTAATAGGAATTTTGGGACCGTATCATTAATCTGGATTGTCTTTGAACAAAAATGTCATTACACAGTACAGGATTTTATACTTGTTTCTTCTAACAACACTGGCAAGTGAAATATTCCCCATTTTACAGAAAATCAGACATAGGGTGGGGTTTAAGTAACTTAGCTGAGATACAATCATCAAATTGTAGTGCTAGAATGAGACAGAATTGGCTAGGTCAATTCATTGTTTCTTCTATCCTGCTGATTCCTTCCAAGACGGAGAATCCAAAGATCCTATTTAAATTCTTCAAAATGCCTCCTCATCTATTATACTGTCATCTCGAGAGACCAACCATCCTCATGGTCTAGCACAGTGTTCTCCAACTTTTTGGTTTCAAGATCCCTATACATTCTTAAAAACTGAGGACTCCAATCTTAAAAACTGAGAACTCCAAATAGTTTTTATTTATGTGGGCTATATTTATTAATATTTACCATGATTAGGAATTAAACTGAGAAAATTAAAAATATTAAATCAAATACAATTTTTATGAAAATATAGCTCATTTTATAAAACAAAGAAAAGTGAGAGAATTGGTATTGTTTTACACTCATGCAAATATGTAATATATGGCTTAATAGAAGACAGCTAGATTCTCATCTATTTTTACAATCTATTACATGTTGTTTTGAGTGATGCATATGAAAAAAATCTGATTTAATAAAAGATACATAGTTGGAAAAGACAGCTTTCTTAATACTAGCCTTTTCAGATAATTGTGGATATTCTTTGATGCTCCACTAAAACTAGTAAGTAGTTTCTTAAAACGAGTATCAATGTCAACTTTTCATATGTTGAAAGTCACTGCTGTATCTTCCCACTTAGGATTTTTTAATGAAATCATATCTAGGTAACATGATGCATTTGAAATTGGAAAAATGTATCATTATATCATGGAATTATACAGATCTCCCAAATATTTACATGTATCATTAACATGACATAAAAAATTACTTTCATTAATAGCCCAATTTCATTTATGAGACGTGCTAAACATTAGAAAGCTGTCATGGTCGTGGAGACAGATACAAATCTTCCAAGATTGTTGTATTTGAAAGTTGAGTTTTTAATCCTTGACAGCAAACACTACCTGTTGTTACTGACATGACAGGCTCACACTGTTCACCTGAGAAAAGGATCTACCAGATCTCCAGGTCTGAACAACTATGAAACCGTTTACCTAACATTCTTTCAAATAAAAACAGTGTTGTATGAAAAAGTCAGCTAGTTCAGCCCAGAAGTCAACTGCATGAATCCTTTTAAACTGACAATCATACTTGAATATGCAAAATGCTTTACCAATATTTCCCATTTTGTTACTCCAAGTATTAAGAAAAATTATTCAATAGCAAGTTTTAGTAAAAGAATGCCCTTGATTAAAAAAAAAAGAAAGAAAGAAAAAAAACACTGGCATTTTTATCACAAGAGTATGAAAGAGAGGAAGAGATAAATTACTAACAGAGTTTAGTGCTCCCACCTTGCTTTGTGCTTAAGTGCCAGAAGTTTTAGCTATCAATGATTTTTGTTCCCTCAACTGAAATTCAACACAATGAAAGAACAAGTAATATCTGCATATACTTCTGGCCTCATGAACACTTTGAAAGGGTTTTACGGATCACCAGTGTTCTTGTACTATGTTTTTAGGAATGCTGATCTAGTATATAAAACCGAAATGAAAAATGTGAAAGTCATTATTAGATTTTACACAATAAAATTCAGTCGTTTTTCTCAAAGACAATCTTGTTACATACCATTTACTGATGCTTCCGCTGGAGTGCCATCTTGTCTCCCAACTTCATTGTAAAACTGAGGAACAGTTTGATCTACCAGAGGAGGTGGCTCAGTATAAATCGGATAATTCTCTACATGAAGTTGCTGCTGTACCTGGGGTACACAGACCATGGAGTGCCAGTAGTTGTGGTGGTAACACTTGGGCAAAAAAGAAAAAAAAAATTCATGAAAAATCTATTCTGTACTCTATTTTAGTCTTTTGCATGATCTGTATTTCACATTTAACTACAGGAATTCTTTGAGAAAAGCATCCTAAGGAAAATAGGTATACAATGACCTGTATACATGAACAAAGGAGGGGATCACGCTAAGTGAAACTAGTCAGAAGGAATAAAAACAATCGCCAAATGACTTCACTCACAAGTGAAATATAAACCAAGAAATAGAAAATTAAACTAAAACAAACCTTGAAAATGACTGCAGAGTGGAGGCTACTAGAAAGGGAAAGTGAGTAACAAAAGGGGAAGTGGACCTAATGGACGATGGTGGAGGACTTAGGGCTTTGGTGACAGGCATGGTGGGGTAGACAAACATCTCAAGAGGCAGAGACCTATATCTCTAACTCATATACAGTACTGTACATCAATATTATCTCTATTAAAACAATACAATATTTTAAAACCAAGGAATAAAGCAAAAACAGTGAGGCATCCAGATAGCCAACAAAAGGGAATTGGATAAACAAATTATGTTATATTCATGATGGAAAAACTATACAAGTAAAAATCGTGAGGTATTTTAAGAAAAATGTTCATGCTGTTAAAAGTTTACAGATTATATTAAAAAGTCCTTATAATGTAAAATAAATTAACTATAAGGAAATATCAATGTGTACCGTGGCTATACTAATGACTGGCTTTCATTATACTTTAGTATTTTCTAAATGTTCTAAATAAACTCTATTACCTTTAACATGTAAAGAAAGTACTAACATATCTACTCTGTTTCCCTGTATTACAATGATGTAAAATGCAGTAAATATTTAAAAATGCTTCAGCCCTGTCTAAGAGATGGCATCATTTCTATGTGTGACTGTAATAAACTAAATTAACTGAAAGGGTAATATCTTTTGCAACTCTTGAAACTGCATTTAGGAAATATAGTATCAAAGAACAAAAATTCACTCCACCGCTCTTAATTTGTTAATGTATGCTAGTTGAGGAAATTAGTTTTTGGGATGAATATTTCAAAGATTGTAGGGAAATCACTGTCCAAGAATATAAAACTAATTTGAGAATTATCCAGGAGACTGACTAGCTATAATCTGTTGAATCTTAAAATGTGTCACCCTCTTTTCATGAAATATGCCATTTTGTTGTATCAGAACTCACTGGATGCCTGGAAGAATAAAATAAGAAAGTTCTTACTTGAAATCAGAGACAGCTTTCAGAGATATTGTTAGTACCCCACTTTTTTAACACAGGGAAGTGGTAATAATTAGTGTTTGGCAAATATCTATGAAGACGCATGTTTTAAAAGTGGTCAAAAAAAGATAAACTTATGCCACTTGCAGCAACTGAAAGGAAGGGAACCGGATCAAAGTGGAAGAGACTATGCTAACTTATATAATCAGAAGAAATACAGGATGTTGTCACATGTAGAATATAAAGAAATTAAAGGGTCAGAAAAACTTTAAAACCAACCCTTGAGAACTGAGTATAAAATCTGAGGCATGGGGTAGGCGTGGGGGATGAAAACAGAGGCACAGTGAACACTAGGGGAAGACTCCAGGCACTTTGGCGGTAGGTGCACCACTGTGGCAACACCTGAAGGGAAAGATCCTGTACTTCCAAAGCACTAATAAGGATGTAAACCAAGAATGTACTTGAATAAAAAATTTTAGAAGTATTAGTTAAAAATAAAAAGCATGTAGTATCATTCTTTACATGTTACTAAGTATAACATGTAGTCTACTTTTCACATAAAATGCAGCTATTCAAATATTTTAGGTACAATGATCAATTTTGAGACAGAAAAAGTGAAATTGGCAGATGATGCTAAAAATGGAGATTAATGTGTTAAGAAAGTGATACTTAACACAATTTAGTAATTATTTTATATAAAATAAATCTGAATCTGAAGTTCTGGGAGGCTAAAGGAGAAAACTGACCTTCACATAAATCTTCAGAAATATCATGAGAAAAACCCTATAAGGTCCGTGACAGTGTCACTGCTTTTTAAAGTTCAAAGTCTGATTATAGTTTTAATATAGGTATATCATCAAGCAATTTTAACATGACTCTTACCTGCAATCCCAGATTGAAATAGTACTGCAAAACTTTTGTATCTAAAATTAGAAATGTTAAATTTAATGACTAGATGATATTAGCAATTAGAACATAGCTTCTTTTAGCTTTAAGATAAATACAAATATAGTCTTCCCATATCATTATCACTCTCAATTCTAAATTAAATAACCATTTATCTACAGTTATAGGAAGATTGCCCCCGACCATGTCACCACTGATCAACTTTCTGCCGCCTATTCTGAGAATTTCATATAAATGGAATCATATACTACATGCTCTTTTTTAACTGGCTTCTTTCACTTAGCAGGTTTTCAAGGCTCATCTATGCTGTATTGAAGGTGACCCCAACATGGGCAGTGTTATTTGTTGATAAAATTTAGCCATTTCCATTAGTTGTGTCTGAAAAACAGAGGTTAAGAATGGCCTGGCCAATAAGGGTACTTCCTTCTTTTACTTTGTAGCAAATCTTGAGCAGTCTTGGTGAATATGCAGCCTGGGGCTATTGTTTCAAGGTCTGGGTGGGGAAGATAATATGAATCACCAGGAGAATGTGTGAGGGGAAATTGGAGCCTCTGGTTTTCAGGAGAGGAAGAGCAACAGAAAGGAGATAAAAAGATGAGTCAACTAGAGGAGACAGGAGAATGGCAGCTGAGTGGCCAGGCTGGGTTGAAGCTCCCTGAAAGAGCGAGCTGATGGTTAGAGAGTGGTCAGCAGAATAGTAAATGGTGTGGAGTCGGATGCCAGAATGGAAGGCCAGGGGTGATCAGGTGCTGCTAAGAGCAGGCCTGTTGAATGTGGTCAGACACCACTGAAGGCAGGCAGGCCTGGTAAAGGAAGAAAGTCTGAAGAACCTTGAAGAAGCTGAGCATCTCAGAACATGGAGAGAGAAAGAGCAAAGAGAAGATGGAAAAGAAAGACTGGATTTTGCAGAGTGCCTGCCTCAGGTTTGGAGGGGCAAAGGAGAACCCTCCTGGACATATGTATTTGGGAATTATGGGACTAAAAATGTTGACTAGGGTTAAGGTAACTGGCCACTTGTGGCATTAAGGACTTTTTGTTTGACTTTGTTTTCCTGGTTAATTTTCCTCATTAATAAAACCCTGCTGTTAAATTCCATTTGACTGGCAAATGTTACATGCGGTTGGTAAGAATCTGAAAGAATCTGTGCAGCAGAAGTTGCATTTTAAAAGTGCTGTTTTTCCCCCCCCCTTTGGCTTGTTGGTTGGAGGCTTCTGCCCTATTCTGACCCAGTATCAGTTATCATGTCAGTGCTGCATATTTTATGATTGAATAATACTCCATTTTATGGATATGCCATGTTAATAATCATGTGACATTATTTCGATAGTCTTACTACTATGAACAATACTGGTATTGATTTTATACAAGTTTTGCATGTCAGCATGAATATACCAAGAAGTTGAGTTCTACTGTCTTGTGACTACCTAAGGGACTTAAAAAAAATGGGGGGGGGGGCAGCATTAAGAAGTTACTAGAAAACTCAAGAGACTGTTAGATTATTACAGCAAGGAAAATACAGATAAACTACAAGCAACTTTCAACTAAAATTCTCTGAGAAGCACTGTCAAATGAAGAGTTTTAAAAGGGCTTTCAATGGAAAAGTTATTCCTTAGTTTTATTAAGAAAACAATGAGGCTGATTTCCACAATACCTCCCCCTACAAAAAAACCCTCTCCAAGTCTTCAGAAAATTCATTAGAATCCTAAATATCAAAGACTACAATTTCACATACTTGTGGTTAAGAATTTAATAAATGGGGAAGATTTTTATAGCAACCCCTGCTGTTCAGAATCTTGTTCAGAGCAGACATGTAGCTACAAAAAAAAACAAAAAAAAAGGCAGCATATGTCAGCTCAACTATCCACTTCTTGATTGTGCAGATGTCCCCAGCTTTCAACTGCTCTTCTTTCTTTAGTCACTTTTACCTAGCATCATGCATTCAGGTCAATTTCCATATGGTCCCAACCCTACCTACCTCATAGGACAATCAAATAGAAACGTACTTTTAAAAAAATTCACATTTAAATAATCTATATATACCCAAACCTCAGAATCTGCTTACCCTGAGGTAGATCACTACCACTTGGATCACAGGAGTAAGGTGGTGGCGGTGGTGGTGGTGGTGGTGGTAAGTCTGATACCTCTCCCACCTCAAAAGGTGGAGGAGGTGGTGGTGGTGGAAGAGGTAGAGAAGCAGCAGGAACAGAAACTGGGAGGTATGGATAGGATGGTGAAGGAAGCACTAAAAAAAAGAAACAAAACTAAGTAACAATGTAACCACTAATCTTAAAAGCAGCAGTTCACCTACAAATTCTTGCTGTGTTCCCAGTATGGTCAAACAACTAATTCTTATGTTCTGGCTTAGAAACAAAAATTCTCTGAAACATACCTGCTGAAAACTGGGAGGTCATTACAGGTTATTCATAATCAAGGAAATTACTTAAATTAAAAAGAAAAAAAAAACAGGAACAGCAGAGCTCTGACAATCAGGACTTTGAATATGAGCTAACAGGTATATACAGAAAATAGCATTAAAGCAAAATTTTAATTTGGCTTAACACTCAATGAAAAGCTAAGAATGTTTTCAGCCATCTGCCAATCTTGGTCAAACCACAAAGCACAAAACACAGTAAGAGATAGTTACACAGATCACATTTAAATAATCTTAAAGGTTTCTATTTGATATCATTGAAGGCATATAGGGAACTGTATCATAATTTCCATTTCTAAGGATGTAACAGAAACTAAAACATGTTGTAGCAATATACTTATCCTTTTTAACATTCTATACCTGTTTTTTTAAAAAATACTCATTACGAGTTTCAGTTTTTGACATAAGAAATTCAAATGTTTAAGTATAAATGCATTCTTCTGACAAAGGAAAACAATGCAGTTCCAAACTAGTAAAAGTACCTTCATACATAAAGTTATGCCAGATAAACATGCTAAATGTTTGGGCAAAAGATAACAGATACAACCTTTTCACAGTTAACAGGAAAAAAATCACTTTTAGCCAATTTAGAAATTTAAGTACGAATTTTATCATTGTGTTACCTACCTTAAAATTTTAACCCTGAGAAGTACAGTAAATTGTGCATTGTTCAGTAAAGATTTAAATTCTGTTTTAGAACATGTATATCACTTAGTACAAGTATAATACACACAAGTAAAATTTGTTATTCTGGTAAATTAGCAAGAGGAATTGAAGGCCAAGTTTTAGAAGTAATCTCGTTTTCAGTCACTGACATGAATACTAAAAAATACAGTTCTATAACACTGCCAAAAATTTAGAAATGGAAACCAGAAAATGAATTTTACTGTATTTACTGTCAACTTAAAAAAAAAACCTGCTCAAATCTCAGTAAAATTATCATATGTAGGAATTCCTACTTTCGTTGGGGAAGAAAAATCTAACATTCAGAACACCTCCCAAATGCTCTCAAGTCTTTGTTTTCTATAAAATGGCTTCTTCAACAAAGCTCTACTTGTATTACTTTCAAACTAACACAATGCAAAGAGAATAAATCAGCTAGATAGAAATATGTGATCATGATCACTAGGTAAAAAACCTACTAGACAGACTTAAGGTAACTAAACAAATTCTCACAGGCATGAGAGAATCAAGGGTATTAGGAATTTGAAGGTTACTTTGCCTAAATTCACCTTCCTTGTAAATAGGTTATAAAAAGCCCTTCACCAAAAAGATTTTATCACTTCCACTTGGCTCCAGGGAGATGCATGAATGATTCACCTATAGGCTTAACAGGTACAATTTAAAGGATGGTTTCATAACAATGGAAACGAATTTTCCTAAAATGCTATTTCCACCTGTCCAGGAAACTAGTCTGCCTCAGGACATACTAGGAGAGAGCATGAAAATCAACAGTAAGATTCATGAATCTCTACAGAGATTAATGGGCATGAACTGGTACTATGGTACAATGAGGCACCAAATTTAAGGGGGGGCACTAACCTATTGACAAAAACCCATCATGACTATCAAAACTAAAGACAGGATTCAAGCCTGCATTGTATGATTCCAACAGTGAGTACTTACTTACCCTAAACCTGACCCACCAATCTTCCTTATTTAAAATTGACATTATTGGAGGTTTTTCACATACATTGATTTTTCAGATAGTGCCTTCAAGTGTCATTTATCTGATGGCTACAGTGTTTTGGCACTCCCTTGCATTTTACACCCCAGAAATGTCACTTGTCCCAGTTCTATGAGAAGTCTTAGGAATTGTTATCAGAACTCAATAGGACTTAATGCTGATGAGGATACTCATATTGAAGGCAAGCTTAGCATCTGCTTACTTGGTAGCTAAAAAGTGACTTAAATGAGGATGGGATGAGATATAACACAATGTGAGACTGTGAAACATGGGCTGTTTAATCTGGATGACTGGAATAATAAAAAATTGAAAAGCAATCATGACCTAGCAGAGCCATAGTTGACAGGTTCATAAATGATCTGGGGTTTAAAAAAAAAAAAAGGTAGTATACATATTTAGAAGTATCTACACAGAATACAAATCTGGCATTTAAAGGGTAAGCTTTCAAAGACTCCATAGAAATGAAGCATTACAATGACCGATTCACCTTATTACTTGATTTTCTTAAGCTCAGATATTTGCTAGAAGCAGACAGCCAACAGAGTTGTAATGTCAGGTCTCTAACAATACCAGTGAAAAACTTCTGGTCATTAATATACATAGTGTAGGCTGGGCACGGTGGCTCATGCCTGTAAGCTTCAGCCTATGAAGCGGCCGGGGCTAGGGATCGTGGTTCAAGTCCCGCCTGGGGCCCGTAGTGAGACCTAGTTCCAAAAAAAAAAATAGCTGGGCGTGGTGGCGTGTGCCTGTAATCCCAGCTACCTGGGGAGCTGAGGCTGGGGATTGCTTGAGCCTGCAGTTCCATGGGCAAAAATAGCGAGACCTAGTCTCAAAAAAAAAAATAATAAAAATAATATACATAGTGTACATTCTTGTTCCCGGCACTATGCTAAGAACTTAATATTTTTATTATAAATAGAATAGAAAACAATAAAATACATGGTTTGTTTCACGGTGAACACCGAGGTCAAAACTGAAATTTTCGACTGCACAAAACTTCCATGTGCCCATCCTAGTAACAACTCTCCCCTTTTCATAATTATTCTTTCATAGTAAACTTTTCCTTATGCCTTCTTTAAAGAGTGGTATCACCCAAAAGTGAATTCCCAAATAGGGTTTATAATTATTGTCTTAAATCTCTTTAGACCTATTGGCATTTACTCCATCCTCCTTTTTCAGTTTTTCTTTTCAAAAACTTTAGGTCTTTTTGACTGATGATATACACATAGTGCAATTCAACCTGTTCTATTTTGTGCAAACAGAACTAGATTCAGGAAACTATCAAGTTAGAACTGATTTCTTTGGCACGTCTACAGGTAATGTCTGTTACAATCTTAGCAACCATTGCTAAAACACCCATCCACTCAGTAAGGACTGCAAACTATATTGTCATTTTCCCCCCACTTGATTAGTAAACATCTCTCATCTACTATTTGGTTACCCATTGGTACTGTTCATGTGAGGCAGGATAACTGCTTGATTCCCTCACATTTTCCAGTTTTCAAGAAAATGAACTGGCTTTCTAACATCTTAAGGTGATCAATTTTTAATATATTTACTATGTTCTCTATCACAATTTTCACTGTTGAGGTTCACATTGTTTCAACTTTGGACGGTGAAAGCCATTTCAAGGATTTCCTAGTCCTTTTGACATTACCCCAATTACAGCTTTAAGGCTCCTCTTTAGTCTTTCTTATCTAGACCTGGAAGTAGCCATTTCTCCATAAAGTTTGTTTTGCATTTAAGAACTGGCATTTTAAGGTATCAGAGTAAATTCTAAAGATACTCCTTTTTTCTAAGGCCTTTTCAGTGGACATAGCTGGGAAATAAACATATAGAAGATAAAGTACTAGTTAAATGGATACAGATACTCCCAATTAAATCTGACTCTTCATTACCACAATATTACCTTTCTTCCACATTGAGATTCTGTGTTTGCAAAGATGTTAAAATTAAATTAGAATAACCCATATTCAATCTGTTTTGTACTACATTAATATGAGAAAACACTGAGGATGTAGATAAAAGAACCTGATGAAAGCATTAAACATTATCTTGGCATATGGTTCCTCAATTGTTTTAAAAATTGCCAATTATCTCTATTGTCTAAAGATAATGTTATAATCACAGTATTTTCCCAATCTCACAGTTCTCATTTTGTCTTAATTCTGTATTTAATACCATTTGTTAATGTCTCTAATTGCTTTTGGTAGTCTAATAAAAAATTCATTCTATTGTACACCATGGTCCATCAATATACCTTTCTGTGTTGGTAGAAGTATTTTTTCTGTCCTGACCAATACAATAGCCACTAGTCATATGTGGCTTTGAGCACTAAATGAAGATTTTATTTATAATTAAAATCTAAATTCTCTCATGTGGCTAATGATACCTTGCTTAACAATAGTTTCCGTAGATTCTTCAGCAAGTATTCCCTTAACTCTTACAAATTGCTCTTTAGGCTTGAAAAATCGTATAAATGGACACAAATTTTTAGTTCATCCATTCATTATGTGAAATTGCATAAAGCACTGTGTTATCAAAGTCATGATTTATATCCGATTAATTCCACAGGCTGTTCGATATAAATTAAACTTTATGACCAATAATTTCACTAGAATATCCTGTGTTGGTTGTTCTAGGTTTATGTATTTTCAGAGATGCAGAGTGCTATTTTGGCATATAGTTTGAGATTTTAAAGTTCACCTAAGATTTCTAAATTAAAGTCTATCATTTCTTTTCCCTTTGGTTTTATCAGAATTTCTGTCAGTGTCTGATTTCCTTTGTCTAATTTCATTTTCTATTTTGTCTATTTGTTACACTCTATTAAAGTGTTAGCTATTGTATAAATGTTGTTCCATTCTTTATTATGCCCTCATTACAGAATGACTTTTAGTGAGTTATACAAAAACTTTTCTACTTTCCTAAGACACTGTGCTCTACTGCTTTTGTGGTATTTAAAAATATGGCTGCTTTCTTAGATTCCTTGGATTTCAACATTCCTCTTGGTTTATTCTCACCCGTATTCTGATCAAATCTGATTCCACTCCCAGCAATTTCTATTTCCATTTCCTAAAATGGAGCCCTGGAGGGCAGTCTTGGGCATTTCTTTAGTGATCAAACTGCTCAAGCTCTTCAGTCTCCTTACCATATACATCAGACTCTGAGCTAGTACAGGCAGTTAAATCCCTTCTCAGTCCTAGCTATTCCTTCCAAATATTAACACTTTCGTGGGTTTTTTTTTTCCTCAGGTCCATCAGACAATATCCCTAATGTTTCCTCCCTTGCTTCCACACAGATCCATGGTATAGCATTCAGGTCTTATGTTTGGTAGGTTTGTCCATTCTTGCTTAAATTTTGCGTTTTCTGGAAGTACTGAGTCTCCTATTAAGTGTTCTTCATGGGTCTTCATTTTCTTATTTCCATTTTTACATGGGGATTACTGATTAAAAAGCTATGCTGTTGGTTTCACACCTTCCCATTTCTGAGAATTTTAAATTGACTCACTGGAATTTGACAATCACTTCATAAGTGGATAGAAATAGTACCCAAGAGCGTACAGGTAAGAAAGGTTCAATAACTTGCCCAAAATTATTTAGGCAGTGAGTTATAAAACAAGGGGACCCCTTAAATTCTGGGCCCTATATTCTTTATTAGAAAATGATTCCAAACAAAAACATGTATTATATGACAAATTTTCATAGGAATGAATCAATACACAAACATGCATTTTATAACAAATTCGTGAAGCATGTAACTCCTTCTCCCTCACCTTCTATATTATAAAACTCAAAGTTTGAAAAACTAGGACAAGTCCTAAAATATCCAGTGGGGATAGAAAAAAGATAGGTTTAAAATCACATCAAGTCAAACTTGCAAGGAAAAAACAAACCTGAAATCTCCAATCTCATGGGTTCCGCATACAATGTACTTTATTATGAAGTCAAACAAACTTTATACTGGAAATTAAAGTAACCCTACTTAATAATCTAGAATTGTATGTGCATGTTCATGAATAGAGAAAGATTTCCAAAGAAAACAACCACTAATAACCTACCTGGCCTGCCTTGTGTAGGTGGAGATACAAATAGAGGCTGTATAATATTCTGTGAGGAAACAGAAGTGGTACTACTAGCTTGATTAGCTGTTGCACAGTTAGATAAGACTGGAGATGGATCATTATTGGCACAGGAAGCTGCAATTGCTGCAGATTTTACCATCACCTGTAAGTGTGGAAGAAAGTTTAGAACTATAAGCTTGTTTTCTCAAACAATTTTAGTCTCTGATCCTGAATTTCAGGAAATAGTACTTTGATGATTAAAACAGTGAGAAATCAATACTTATGTAAACCCTATATTTAAAAGTTCCTGCTAGAAGACTATTTCAGACCTTCAACTTTATTTTTGTGAAAAGGAATACATTAATAATTCAAAAAGCAAATATAAAATCAGACAATGAAGTTTCCATCAAACCTCGGTCCTCTATCTGCTCAGGCCCTTCACAAAAAGGTAACCTCTGGTTTCCTGTTACTTCAGACCTAAAATATTTATACTGCGTGCATATACATTTCCCCACATATTCTGGTTTTTGTTCTTCATGAAACTAATTTTGTTACTGACTAGGCCACTTCTATTCCCCGATGACACCCAGTTTGTACACAGAGACCTTCCAAGCATCAGAACGCCTCTTCGTAAGACAAAATCCACAAGGGCAGTCTCCATTTCCTTATCAACACATTGCAGTGTAGTTGCTATCTACTCTGGTCCTCAGAAACTGTATTCAAAGTCAGCAGTAGTCTGCATGCCAACAAATTCTAGCTGACTCTTGTTAGCACTCGTGTTGCTTGACCTCTTTGCCAACAATTGCCAAGAATGTTCCTTGAAACATTTTCTTCCCAGGGCTTCCACAGTAAACTCTTCTGCTTTTCCTCCCTCAGCTATTTCTTCTCTACTTTCTTGAAAATTTGGTGATCCACAAGTTCTGTTCTAGATGTGTTTCTCAATATCTTCCTTATCCCAGGATGATGATCATTACTCCTATGGCTTCAGCTATACTTTTTATGTCTAAACTCAGCCTACTTACATTTATGTTTCAGTAAATAGCACATACCTGAGAGGTAATTCACACTGACTATCTCATTATATAAGAAGTAAGGAGTAGACAACAAGCAGTCTAACACTAGCCATAGAACAGTGTCTGCAACACAGTAGATGATCAATCAATTTATTGAATGAATCACTGTGCCAGGTACTACACAAAGTTCAATATTTCAGAATATAAGGAACTTATGTGAAGCATGAAGAGCAAGGAGATCACAGCAAGCAAGCATTTGCTAACACTATAAAGATTACCTTTTGGGGATAGTCATATGAGGTAACTGTATCCTGAGGAGATATAGAGCATGGTCTTCTGTCCTGAAGAGACTTTAATGAATACAGAAAGAGTTAAAGGGAAATTAAAAAACCAGAAATACACCAATCTGCCTTCTTTCAGCATTTTCTATGATGAAATGGAAGTGATTATATATTGAAATCTTGAAAGAATTCACATTTGGAAGTGACAACTAATATTAACATTCCAAAAAGTATCAATTCTAATCGTTGATTCCGATAACTGTTCTATTTCCTATCTCCAAAGATCCTCACCACATCTAATACAAATGAAAAAACTACACACTAACCGAGGATAATTTAGACACTTTCCTGGAGGCCTCATTTGCCTTTTATTTGAAAATCAGTAGGACAAACAGTTGAGCTAAAAGAAAATATTCCATTTAAAAATGTCCCTTGAGGGAAGGGGGGGGTCAACCCCTGGGATTACAATGTTGTGAAATTTATATATAAATTTAAAAATAAAAATAACATGTAGCTTGGGACAAGAATAAATAACTAGGTATTCAGCTATACCCTCTATCTGAAGACCTTGACTTTATTGAAAGTAAAAGTGATTTGTACACTCTCCTTTTCAACACAATTAACATCATTCCCACTTCAATCTAAGGAAATAATTATTTTAAAAGGCTCTGAGTTATAGTTATGAATGACAAATTGTTGTGAAAGTGAAAATAAAACCTTATGACAGAAACTGGCAATACTGATAAGGACAAGGAATCCAGGGAAGTAACCTATAGGAAAGAGGAACCACACCATGACCACAAAAGATGAGCCCAACTAAACCTGAACTTTAAGATTGTTATGTTTCTAAAATTTTGCTCAAATACAGCCAAAAACACCTGGCAAACAGCAAACTTCAACCCTGGCTCAGATAGCTGTGTGAATACTAGACAATTATATAGAAGATTTCACTGAGAATTGGGCATGGGATTTAAGAAGTAGAAATAAATGTTCATGGTTTCTTAGAAGACTCTGTGCCTGGAGATCGCTGATGAGGAAATGCACTGATGAGGAAATGCACTGGACCTCTCCCCTGAGAGCGCTGTGAATAAATTACTCAGAGGAAAGGAAAAACAATTGAGTGGAGTTTTATTCACCTTCCTAAAATGCATTGCCTAAACAGTAAAAACATAGTTGTAGAGAACATAGTTATTCAACTTCTTCATTAATATTCAAAAATTCTCCATCTGAATACATGAACTCATTCATAGTCAGATAGGTCAATGAAATATTAGCATCAGTATTCAATTTTCCTAACTTCTGCATTGTCAATGTGATTATCTTGTTTCCTGACTATGATGAACAAAAAGCCCACTACCAGCCTGTTTTGGACATATAACATTACCAAGAACAACTTTCCTGGTTAAGATGTTGAGAGTTTGAGGAGAGAAAAGGGGCTACAGGTATGCTGAGGCATAATCTAGCTTGACTAAAAACAGCACTTAACTAGATATAGCGTTAGGGTAAGAGAAATCGAAGTTGAGAAGGAGGTAATGAACTTGTAGCTATTAAGTGAAGAGCTTTAAGAAAACATGTTGTGTGCTTTGATTACTACTGGCAAAGGTTAGGCAAGGTATTTCAAGAAATATACGTAAAGTAGATTGCAGGCGGACTGAATGGGAATAGAGTCTGTGAATATAGGAACTTGTATCATTGAAGAAGCAACTACTTTCACCCAAAACTATAAAAGATAAAATTGGTAACTACTCTGATGAACAAAGATCACTTAAAATTTGACTTTCAATCTTTTTTAAGATCTGACTGCATTGAAATATCCCAAAGCATGAATCCAACTAAAGATGTAAAAACCAGTAATCCTTGCACTTGAACAGGAATGGTTCATGGGAAAGCTTTTTATGGTTCTTCAGTCTAAGCCTAATAACCTCAGGACACATGCAATAGAGACACAAAGGTGTAAGAAAATAATTAAACAAGTATTACCTCCTATTAAAAAAAACTCAGTATTGCTATTGGCAAAAGGAATCAAAAAGAAAAGCAGCATCATAAAGCATACAGCCAAAGAAGTCAGAAACAGAACACAATTCATCTGCGATTAAATGACTCCTGGGTCCCCAATTTTCTGAATACAAAAAGCTAATCAGATCGTCTAGCTACCAAGAAATTTTCTCCAATGCCCACTTAGGACATGGCTAAGGATAAGGGCTGTGGAGTAACTGAGCATCCCTCCAGGGGACAAGCACCATACCTAAGTTGGGAGTTCTCACAATGTTCTCCTTTTTGATTGGGAATTTTTATTACAATGGTTCAGTACCCTCTCCACTTTTGTAAAGTGGGTATGCACGAGGAAAGTACCTTGTGTTTGTATTTTTGGTCTTGAGTCATCAGATCAAGAGGAAAAACAGCTTGACCAAATGTAGAGAATAGTACACCTTTCATAGAAACCTCTAGGTTTGGGTTTAATTACATTAAAAGGGATATTTAGGTTCCCTCCCTTGAGGTAGAAGCAAGTATTTTGCCTGTGGGAGGGAATTCAAGTCTGATGCTGGAAACTTAATGGCTGTTAAAACATTTCCAACATTTTGACTTCCAGGCAGAGGAGATTCTTAAATGGGACACGCTGCAGGGAATGAAAAATGGAAAAGAAAGTGATATGTTGTCAGTTGCAATTTTAAGTTATCCAAGTCAGTGACAACCACTTTTGTTTCCTGCATTGGCAACAAAGTATGGATAGTCCACCAGCCTGAGTTCCTGAGGACCTCCAATGGTTATGTAGCATAACTGAGAAACAAAATTTTGTTATATTAACTAATATTTATTAGGTACGCTAACAAAAAATAAGTAAAATCCTCTAAAAAGAAAAATTATTGACAATGCTCAAATTTCCTCTTGTATAAACACATATTACGAGTACCTGAATTAATTTCAGAACAGGATAGGATGATTGATGAGTTAATTTCTGGGTCTGAATTTCTTCATCTACAAAATGGGAATCTGAATTATCATATAGGATTGTTTGATTTAAATACACATACAGAAGGTCCTCGAATAGTGTTTCCTTGTTTCATTAAGATGATCAGAGCCACTGTATGTGGGAAGTTTCATTCTCATTTGCGTGGGTTTTCTTCAGGTATTCCATTTCCTCCCAAAGATGTACATATTAGGTTAACTGATTGTCTGAATTGATCCAATCTGAGAGTGTGGGTATGTGAATGCACTCCACCACAGAAGAATGCCCTGCTCAAGGTTGACTGTTATATTGCTCCCTGGACTAGAAGGGATGGAGTTCTGTCACCTAAGGTCCTGAACTGGAACAAGCAAGCTAGGAAATGAATAAATACAGATTGCTTCATATATAAGTATTTTGGGTCTTTATTCTAGATGTGACTAGAAACATGATATAAGAATGTATTTAACTCTCCTTTATACATTATTTTTCGTAAAGTCACAGTTTATAGGAAATTAAGATATTAAGTGACTTACTGTATAGGTATAGCTAGGTATAGCTTTTAGAATAGTGCCCTAGTACACAGTAGGAGCTAAAATGCTCATCATTATCATTTAAATACCTACCAAGTTTGCTGTAGATTCAGTTGTGCTATAAACACCTGAAGTTTCATAGTCTGGTTCTAGAGGATATAGTCAAAGTTAAAAATAAAAATTATTTCATAGTTTAAAACTTATAAAAATTATTATCAAATTGTATTTAGACCTCATCACTGACCTGAAGAATAAACATATTCTTCATGATATCCACCTAGAAAAAAGATGGAAGTATATTTACATAAGACTTTTAGGTTAACAGAGTTAAATAGCAAGCACTAGCTTTATCTCATGTTTTAAGGATATATAGTCAAAATAAAATGTATAAGTACTTGAAATAAACAATTTGATCTTTCAAAGGAGTCAACAAATATTGAATATAGACATTGTCTTATAAATAGTACAACTCTCTCCTCTGAAAAGACCTTTTGCTTTTTAGGGTTCGGGCAGAGGTGAAAAACCCAGCTAGGTCCAATTTTTCCATTCAGGCACTATAGTACAGTGATTAAATACATCAACTCCACAAGTTAGGGCTACTAATATTTGAATGCCTATTAATTACCTTACTTAGGCAGGTTAGCTTAACTTTGTGCCCCAATTTTTCAACTGTGAAACAGGAACAACAATACCTAGCTCATTGGGGAGGGGTGTGTGTTCATGAAAAGAACACAACATGGTCCTTCACATAGAGTAAGTGACGACTATAAAGTACTCTCAGCATAACCTTTAGCTTACTTGGGAGGATAATAAAACTGTCCATCAAGTACCCCATGTTTTTCCAGTCCTTTCTGTTTTACACTTACATTTAATATGTAAATACATTTTAAATCTGTTTTTCCCAGAGAATGGCTCAGTGGACTGAATTAGTTTAAGACTGCTATAGCATTGAAATGCAGAGGTGATCAATCTTAAGTTGGACAATTTTCCCCTAAATAAATCTCACACATCAATTTGAACTTGATTCTTAAAACACAACATGTATGAAACCCGTCCAGACAGCAAGATTTAAGGTAAGAACAAATAATTTGAGACTCTGCACATGCCACTACAGGTGAACACTACATCTGAATGTACCCAGGTTGCTAAAGGGAAGACAAAAGAATTACATTAAAAGAACAGTTTATGCAACAGTTTATGCATCTTTACGTAAAATGAAAGCACATGCATGTATAAAGTCTTTATATTTTTTAAGAGAGACAAGGTCTCACTATTTTGACCACTCAAGTGATCCCTAGCCTCAGCCTCCCAGGTAGCTGGGATTACAGGCATGCGCCACCACACCTGGCTTTGTAAGCTCGTTCTTGTGCTAAAGGTTCTGTCCTCATTAAATGCCTATAACTCCCTCTTTCTTCCATATAAGCAGCACTAGGAACACCACCATAAAAAAATAAAGAGCTTGACTGGTAAGTAAAGTCGCTGTCAGACACATATATTACATTAAATATCTAAAATAGGGAAATTCATTAAAACAGAAAGCAGAATGGCAGTTGCCTTGGGCTAGGATTGGCATATTGGGGAAAAATGGGGAGTGGCTGCTATGGGAAACATCGATTCTTTTTGGGTGATAAAAATGTTCTAAAATTGACTGGTGCTAGTTATGTAACTGTGACTATTTAAAAACCACTTATTTGTACACTTTAAATGGGTGAATTTATGGCAATTATATTTCAATAAAGGTGCTATAAAAAATCCTGTTCCTTGCCAAGGCCACATCATTTGCCCTTTGAAGCTCAATTTCTCACATATAAAAATATCACATTCCAGGGAGGGATAACCTGGTGTAATGACAACTACTTATAGAAGATGTCCAATTTGGTTCAGTGAATAGTAATGTTTTACAGATCAAGTAGATTTCTTTAGGCAAAGAATTTCATATAACAGTTTTGCAAAATAGTCATGAGTTGGTGAAAACCTTGGAGTATACAACAATATAAAATGTGTGTGTGATCAAAAAAAAGGGGGGAAAAAACCCCAAAATTGTCATTAATCACATGAAAAGGCTAAAATCATTACGAAAATGGTGAGGAAACTAAAAATAGTGCCTCACTGGTTAAGGATTATATTTTCCATACAGAAATCTCACCAATTTCAATTCACTAAAGACCTATGTAGAGAGATGAAACTAAATTGTAAAAATGTAGTGGCTAATCATAATATAGGTTTGTACTTCTAAAAATTACAAGATTTTCAAAAACCTAGCAAGTCCTGAAACAAGAACTGATAACTCTTTCAAAACAAGTTACAAGAGTAGAGTAAAATCATTAAAACAAAATGGTAGGTCTACTTCACAGTTCGTCTTTTTTTAATCAAATCTTTGATTTGCTGTTTACATAAATATAATTATGAAGGAATCATCTTTTAAAATATTTGACTCACCACTGTCATTTTGGACATCCCCCTCCTCTGAATTCAATCTTTGTTTGCCTGAGTTAGGTCCTTGCCTTGCAACACAGTATCGCGAGGTAGTAGGAATCATTGTAGAGGGTCCTCCATGATTCTGTATCAGAGAGACACACAAATACCTATGCAGTTTCTGCTATGTATTCAGGAAAAGGGCTAGATGGGTATTTTGAAAGTCAATTAAAGAAACTCTACTAAGAATGTCAAATGCTATAGCATGAGACCACTGGATGTAAATAATTTAAATGTACCACAAGATCAAAAAGTACTTAAGAAGGCCGGGCATGGTGGCGCATGCCTGTAAGTGGCAGCCTAGGAAGCTGCGGCCAGGGATCGCGGTTCGAGTCCCGCTCAGGGCAACACAGTGAGACCTAGCCCCAAAAAATATAGCTGGGCATGGTGGCACGTGCCTGTAAATCCCAGCTACCTGGGAAGCTGAGGCTGGGGATTGCTTGAGTCTGTGGCATCCCAGGCAACATGAGCCTGTGGTTCCATGGGCAAAAATAGTGAGACCTAGTCTCAAAAAAAAAAAAAAATCAAAGAATGCTCTCTTCTAGGCTGGGCACAGTGGCTTGTGCTTGTAAGCTTCAGCCTATGAAGCGGCCGGGGCTAGGGATTGTGGTTCAAATCCCGCCTGGGGCCCATAAGCGAGACCTAGTTCCAAAAAAATAGCTGGGCGTGGTGGCATGCACCTGTCATCCCAGCTACCTGGGAAGCTGAGGCTGGGGATTGCTTGAGTCTGTGGTACCCCGGGCAACAAGAGCCTGCGGTTCCACAGGCAAAAATAGCAAGACCTAGTCTCAAAAAAAAAAAAAAATGATCTCTTCTTCCATCTTTAATTTTATTTTTCCATCTTTACAAGTACTAAGATGAAAATGTTTTCAGGAAGAACTTAATTGGTTGTTCATACAAAATTCTAAAATTTACCCCAATTTTTATTAAAACTTTTTTTAAGTAAATAGGTTTATCAATATAGATTTGAACTACTTACAGGTAAAGCTGGATAAGCACTCTCATTTCCCTCTTCAACTTCGTAAAATGTAATGGTTTCTTCCAAGCCCCTGGGCACCTGTCCATTCTCTGGGGCAAAGTTATACTGGCACTCCTTATTCATACAATGCATCTGGCGGTGACTACGTCTAAAGGAACTTTAGTCAAAAGAATAAAAAGGGGAGAAATTGTAAATATGCCTGTAACTTGTTTCTAACTTCTAAATAAGAGTTCAATCAACTCAATATTGACACTTTAAAAATTATTTCCTGTATTTGTTGTATGCAATGAATCCACAGTTGCCCATTTTTTTTTAACTTTCAACACCTAAAATTCACTTACCGAGATCTATAGGAGAAATTATCATAACTCTGGCAGCACCTTTTACCTGGGACAGGGTAAAAGCCAACTTTAGGGCCCATGATGTTATTATTATGCCTGTTCATAAAGCGAGATGAATCCCTAAGAATAAAAGGGAAAAGAAAACATTCAGAAAACATTCTCATAGTACTTTAGTCAGTTTCCACATGTAAATATTTCTAAAACATCCACATAAAAAGAACTTTGACTACTGTCATAAAGCTTACTCATTATTAATGGATACAGAGCCATATACGTGTACTTTTCTTGATGTTATTTTATCTAACATTTCTTCAACTGGCTCATGCTTCCCTAGATCATGAGAAATACAAATCTTCCAACAAACTCATTTGATAGGAATCTAAACATACAATTCTCCATCCTTTATCTTCTCTTCTTAGGTAGAAATTATAAAGGAAATATAAACTACTAAAGTATTTCTAAATTTTCATGATCTGAACAGGGATGTATATTATGTTAAAAGTCAGTTAAGTCTTACCTGGGAACCCCATAGCCCCGGCCATCTCTCTGAGATGAATGCTGAGGATGAAAGTGTTCACTAACCATAACATTGTCAGCTGTCTGTGAGTAGTACAATGGATGGTCGTGCTCATAATACATATTGTGCTGAAGCCTGGGCGGAAGGAATGGATCTCCCCTGTTGTAAGCCATAGTCACATAAAACTCTTTCCCTCTAACTTTTCTGAACATCTTCTTCCGTTGTTTCATATCCATCTCTGACATAGCTTTCAGGCAAACAAAGAAGCAGCAAATAAATTTCATAACTAAAAAGATCCAGTATGTCTGGGCCCCTTCCATCTGTTCCACAATTCTTAAAGTTTTAAATATTTTCTTAGAAACAAACCATATAAATACAGTGAGGAAATATCTATATATTTTAAGGACATATTAGATCTCCCATTTGGAGTGACAAATCAGTAAGTAATTTCTTTGCCACTAGGTATATCAGCATTAAAATCAGTACAGGCAGCTTTGTTCATGAAAACAATGTTGCTTGGTCAAGAATATTATTATTATCTAAGATATTATGCCTACTAAATCTGTTTGCATTAAGAATATTCCTCGTTCTGAAAAGTCTTTTCTCATCAAGTTTTAGAATCTAATATCCACTTTAGCTTAAGTTTATACAAGTCCTATAAAAACTATGGTTCTCACCAGCAACCAGTTATCAAGGTGCAAGGGGTGGGAGAAGGGAAAAATGGAGGAAAGAGAATAAATAATACATTTCAGCATACAAACCCATTTCTGGGACATAGCCCCCAGGTATTTTCAGGTAACCTCTTCCTTTCCGACAGGGCACAATATTCCAGGCAGGAGCAGGTGTCACTTGCGTCACTGGCTTTAAGTTAGCCAGAGGAACAACATGCCTTAAAAGTTAAGAAGATACCACCATGAAGCCACTGCAACAGACTTTCTCATTAATACACATATCCCTTCTCTCCTGCTTCATTTGCACGTGTTCCCTACTTAAATTTGTTGATACTAGCTCTCCTACTGAGGTTTTCTTTTTAGTTAGAAAATCTAAACAGAGCCGGGCACAGTGGCACACACCTTTAATCCCAGCCTTGGGAGGCTGAGGCTAGAAATTGCTTGAGTTCATGGGTTCGAGACTACCCCGGGCAACATAGTGAGCCTAGTCACAAAAAAAAAAAAAAAAAAAGAAAACCTAGATAGTTTATACACTTTCCTGGCTTTTTGTAATATCTATTACATTCCAGAGGAAAGATTATAGACTATTAATCCACAAATACTTGCTGCTTCTCCTTGGAAACAAAGATTGTTTTCCCATCCCAGTGACTTCAGGATTAGCTATGTGAGCAGATATTTAAAGAACCACCACATGATTTATCATGCTTTCATTTTTTTCCCAGTCTATAATCACGGAAGAAGCAACAGAGCTACAAATATTCTGTATCCTCTTTGCTGACTCATGATGGACATGTAGATGAGTAAGAAAATGAACTTCACTGTTTTAAGTCACTGAACATTTTTGGTTAGGGCAGCATAACCTAGAATGATGATTCTCAAAATAAACTAACATCAGTATCACCATGAAACTTGTGTTCCAATTCTTGAACCCTACCCCAAATTGAATAATCAGAAATGTTCATTATGGGGCTCAATCTGTGTTTCAACAAGAGTGCAAGTAATTCTAGGGCATGAAAGTTTGAGAATGCCTGAAGGGACTCATCTTGATATTGGCAGAGTCTCAGCAATCCAGCTTTTCAATTACATTTTTTTATACCAGGATGCTGGTATAAATAAATGGTGGTACTTAATAGTTCCAGGAACTATTGGCTAGTGCCTAGGATTTGGGAACTTCATACACAGGACACAGATGAGATACATTAACACACACTCTTAATATATGACATAAGTCACTCCAGGCTGGAACCAGGTAACTTAGGACCTCTTACCAGCATCCTAGACATTCTCAACTTAATATTACAAAAAGGCATGAGGAACCGAAGACTTTAGTAATTTAATAAATTATAACATTCTTACTTTTCTGCCATTTCTTCAATGAAGACTGTTACTGAATTGTTCTCATTTCCAACTTCCTGAATATGAGCATTATAGTATCTTCCACCTGATTCCAAACGAACCTAATAATGGGGGGAAAGACGGTAATACACTTATGCTCAAGTCCAATGGGAGATAAGTCATATGCCAAACAAATTGGGGCTCAGGGCCTACAACTTAAAGTAGTTAATGCTCTGATTCAAAGGGTAAGGAGTCTTACATTTCAAATCACAAAGTTTATAGCTAATATTTAACACAAACCAAAAAAACAAGCATTTCATAAATACATATTAATGAACTCATTATCAACTAAATAAAACAATCTTGGAAAAACAAATTGATTCTTGAGAAGGAACTAACCTGACACTTGTCTCCCAAATAATACTGTCTCCCAGCATACTCCATGTAATCAGACTTTTGAAGTTCTATTAAAAAAATTGAAATTAAAAGCTCTATTGAACAGGTTCCTCTCATTTATATATATTTTTTACATTGTTGTAATCTCCCTCCCCCCACATAACTCATGAGACATCAAACTGACCTTTTGTGTTCATCCCTTTCCTGATTTCCCTGTCCCTCACCCTCTCTAGTTCTGTAGTCAGTTCATTAATTCTGACTTTTTCTGACCTTCTGTTTGTTATCCCTAAATCCCACATATAAGTAGCCCTTCAGTTTTTGTCTTTTTCTTTCTGGCTTAGTTCTGCTAGCATGATTCCGTCTAGGTCCATTCATGTATCAAATTTGACTTTTTGATTGCTGAGTAATATTCCATTGTGTAAATATACCATAACCTTTCCATCCATTTGTCAGTTTTGGGACACTTGGGCTGTTTCCAAATCCTGGCTATTGTAAATAGTGCTGCTATAAACAGGTGTCCTTTTGAATACAGGTGTCCTTTTGAATCAGTGTTTTGGTATCCTTTGGGTAGGATCTTTCTTATTTTAAATCAATTAATCATCTAATTTACTTTTACCAAAATAAACTAAAATCTGAAAGGAAAAAAATCCCAAAGGGCCATTCTATCAATTTTTGTGGGTTATTAACACCAGAATAGCTCTGTTGTATGAAATGCAAATAGGAAAAAGTTGGGAGATTGCAGCCTTAAGGTTAGTCAAACAGCAATGAAATACAATCTGACAATAACACTTCACAGGTTCTTCAAAACAGCCAAATATTTTGAAAATATGACTGTCCCAAGAGGTTTTAACCTCAGTCTAGATTATACCTAGTTGGGTCTGGGTTCAAGAAGTTGAATATGAAACATGAAAGGCTATCCTGATAAAGGAAAGATAAACAATGATTTCAACACTTGGCAAATTTTCCCTGGATAGAGTCAGATAATATTTTAAAGTATCATGGATCATACAGACTGTTGCCAGTACTCAATTCTCTCGTGAAACATTATCAATACAGAAGTTTGAATGCAGTATAAACTTCATGTGTCATTATATTATTTTTTAATTTTTCCTACCATTCAAAAATATAAGGTCACTCTTACCTCACATAACAAAGTAGGCAGCAGATTTGTTTCACAGGCCATGGTTTACCAACACCTGACCATATCATTTATGAATGAGCACAGGCCAAGACTTTTCATTTAAGATAAGTTTGTTTCTAGTTAGCACAACTTTTTTTGGAAATCTCAAAACTACCTAACTGGCCAGAGCCACAGTCTTTGCAGATCTGAAATCCCAAATTATTAGACTCAAAGACCCCTCCCCACTGGTAAACCTACGTTTTCTTCTTTGAAGTTGAATCATGTACCGAGTAAGCTTTAAAGTACCATGCGGTTTTGTTTTTGGTAACAGTACATTAAAAGGTCTAGTAGGATCAATTTGCAATTATTCTCTTGGATCTGTCAGGTTTCAAAAATATCCTGTTGATATTTCATTACCTTTTCTGCTGTCCAACCAAACATCAAATTCTACATTACGATAGATTTCTGGATCCAGGGCTTTGAGCACCTTATAGGGGAAGAGCATCTTTGATGGACTTTCTGGAGACTTAAACAAAAATAGTGATGCTACAATACTCATCATCCTTCCCTTTAAGTCTTCATTCTGTGAGAAGGTAGAATTAACAATCTTTCCTCCCTTTAAAAAAAAAAAATCTACGTACACATGCCTCACTTTTCTGCAGTAAAACAAGAAATGACAATTTAACATGAATTTTAAAATTCAGGAAACTAAGCAGTCAAAATATAAATTTTAAAGGTTTGTACACCAAAAGGGAATCATTGTGAAAAGCAGTCAACTCAGGGCAAATAGTATTTAAGTACATGCAAAAAGGCTGGAATTAAAAAAATTCAGTCAGGAAAAAAATTTTAGTCAAGATTATTCAACAAGTGTCAGAGGTACAATTGTTTTTGTTCCCTTAAATCACATGAAAAAAGAAATGTCAAGTTTATTTCATTTTGACCAAATCTGCTATAATTTCCAAAAAATTATCTTTCTTCTTTCCTAGAATCTCACCATTGTAAACACTGTTCTCAAATTACCAGAATGTGGGATGTAGAAACCATTAAAATACCTAACCTATTAGGCTGCCTTCAAAATGTGTCTGCTTGCTCTCAGGCCTATAAAGATGGGAAAAATTCTCCAGCTCTAATGGTAGACAATATCATTACTTAATTTTCTTTGACTAGGGATAAGTATATGCTTTCAAGGAAAAAATAGCATCAGAAGATTGATTACAAACTAGATAGTTATTGGCTTTATAGTGTTAATTTAAAAAACTTCTGAGATTACTCAAATGCTCAGTTTGCTTTGAAAATCTACAGTCCACGGAAAAAAAATTCAGAGAATATGCACACATTCACAATCTCAGTTTAAGATTTTCACAAAGGAAAACATTAGCAACTCCTCCCTTTTCCCATATAACCAGAACAAACCATCTGACCTTAACTATTTTAAGTTAGGATGCTGTAAAACAAGATCATAAATTTTTTTTGCCCTAGAAAATCTCAAACCTTTGCTTCTTCTGTTCCTTGATTGTACCCCTCTGGTATATTTTCCACATTGCAGCTGGCATCCCATTCTTCAGCCCTAATTGAAAAGATTATAGAACAAAGAGCTTTATATAAATGCAGTAACTAAGACTTGTGCATAATGACTACACTACCACCTAGTGGTAAAAAATCCCAGCTCTAGAACTGAGATACTTCCCTTTCTGCATGTGCATTTTTATCTTTCTGTATGTATGTGCTACAATAGACTTAAATTACTGTCCACATTTGATGCCACCTGTGTGCATACCCTATAAATACAGTCCCTTTAATTCCTGCCTCCTAATATTTAAACTCATGACTTCCTTATCATTCAGTTTGTATCTAACCATAAAAATGTAGTATGTATCTCACCGGTCTCTTTTGTAGTCTATAAAGAACAAGGAGTCATGTTCACCAACTCCATGTGGAAAGGGAGTTGAGGGTCATCTTTAGGTGACAGGCAGCAAAACTTAAGTTCTTAATCCTAATAGCTATAAAAAACCAAATACTGCCAAGAACAATGGCAGTGAGGAAGTTATTTTCCCATAGTCCAATGAGAACTGCCAACACCTTCATTTCAGTTCCAAGAGATTCAGTTAAACTGTACTCAGGTTGCTAGCTCACATAAATTGTGAGATAAGCAAGTTGTTTAAGCCACCAATTAGTGGTAACATTGCTATATCAACAGCAATTATACACCTTACCTTCTTGAAGCCATAAGACAAATAATTGGTGAAAAACAAAGTAACTGTTATCCTGTTAGATATGGCTGCCACCTTTCCCCCAGTTTCCCAAATAAACATAAGATAAACCCTCTCTGATCGAAAAAAGATGCCAGCATTAAACATCCAAGAAATAGGACAAGACATGGGAGGCTGAGGCTAGGAATCGTTTGAATCTGCAGGTTCAAGACTACCCCAGGCAACATAGCAAGACCTAGCCTCAAAAAAAAAAAATAGGACAAGACAGAAAGTCTAGGTGACACCTCTGACTGGCATCAAGCATTATCTGAATTTCAAGACAGTAGAAATCCAGGAAAAAATATAAGAATGCCTACCCTTCATTATCTTACACACAAAGCTTTTTTACTAAATCTGTTCAATAAGAGCTGCTTCATCAGAGGCATACAATCTATACTACACTTCTAAGTAAGTACACCAAAGGCAGATATTGAAAAGCTCTTAAAGCATGGGTGTGTGCATGTGTAAGTGTGCACAACTGAGTCTAGAAGCAGGGATAAAAGCAGCAGTGGCAGTACTACTATACCACCAACTATGATTAGCAACACAATTATAGAAGAGGCAAGGAAAAGAGCAGAAAGATTCACTGGGAGGCTGGGGGTGCTCAGTTGCCTCCACCCCATGCCTGGTGTGCCTCTGTACCTGGTGACCTGAGAGAGCATTAAAGCCTGTAAAATCCACCGAGGACTCCAGGAATCTTACTATTTGTCTGTTCGAATGGATAGTATGAACTTGCTGTACGTATGGTAACATACACTTGAAGGTGTATCCTATTACTTCTGATTCACATACAGTGTTGTAAATCAACGTAATTTCAATTTTAAAAAATGAGCAAAACATTTTAAATTAAAATAAAAAGCTCTTAAAACCTCCCCTTATTGTGACATATTTTCCACCAGCGGGAATTGTGTCAAGTAACCAATCTGAACCTCAGCTGGTTTAGAATGAGTTTTCTCCTAGTTGTGGTCCATGACCTTCCTACATCAAAAAAAAAAAAGATTTCTGGCTCCACCCTATCGCAAATTTTGTAAATACAGTCCCAAGAATCCCCCTCTCTAAAAAGAATCCTGATTAGTTACCTAATTGATTACAACTACTTTGAGAATCAGGAGATTAGATAATTTTAAAGTCTCTTCTACCATAAAAAAAAAAAAAAAAAAAACCCAACTGATTCTGACTTGGACTGAGCCCTCAAAAGTCTGAGCACCTCACAAAAAAATGTATCTTTTCAGTAAATCTCCCCCTCATTAGTAATTAGTCTGCCAGGTATGTTTAACTTTCTAATGATCATGCACAGAAACAAAATACAAAATCCAAGTAGGTAACCTCCCTTTTCCCTTATTACCCACCTATCCTTAGTGGAACTCCTGTAGTCTATGTGGGCATCCTCACAGTCAGTAATAGCACTGTTTCTGTTCTTCTTAGAACCACTTCGAAACAATTCTACTGCAGTCTTCAACTCTTCTTCACCCACAACAAACACATCTTTGTAGAGAATTTCATATAAAACAGCTAAAAGAAAAAATGGCCAAAATTGCAATTGTCAAAAAAAAATTTGACAACTACTTGAAACTAGACATAACCTAGTATACAATTCATTAAACACCAACAAAAGTTTACTAGAGTTACTTAAGGCAGGTCACTCAATTTAAAGACTGGCAACAAATCAACTGAAATAACACCCAAACATTTATAAAGCTTTCACATACCTTGACAAATAGCTGCACTTGACTGAAACTGTTTTGAGTACACTGAATCATAATGACCATTACTGGAATAGCAGAGCAGAATCTGAAAAGACACAGAACAAATTATGTGAAATTATATATATCTTACATGCACGAAATACTTGAAATTGCTGATCATATATGAATAAACTAAATGAATGTGCTTGATATTTTTTCTCTCTGTCTTATTTAACAAATCTATCTCCAAGAGATAAATGAAAGCAAAAGATTTTCTTGACAGTGAATTTTTTAAATATATCAAACATAACTATATACAACAATGTACATAATTTCGAGGAATAATACCATACCATACCCATCACCAATGCACTCAAAGTTCTCTATGCCTCGCCCCCACAGTTCCCCTCTGGTAGCCTCAACTCTATAGACTTGACACTGACTTATAATGCCAAGATAAAAATCACTAAGACTACACTGTGAGTCTCACATCACTGGTATATGCCAAACAAGTACTGATTCACAAATGTGCAAAACATGAGAACTATTACAAATGGAATGAGTAAAATATAATAACTAAACAAACAAAAGATGCAGCTTAACATCTAACAATGACTGGATAAATTAGGTCAAATACCCAATAACCCAAATTCAGATTACAGGAGGAAGAACCCTCAATTTATTCAAGATGTTATTCACTGTGCTTAAACAGTAATATTAATTCACTATATAGATGCAATAATGCTAGAAAATTCCTTAATGACTTATGGCACTCTGATGGCTACAAAATAAGAAATGAACATCTCAACTGATTCCTTTGCTCATTAGTTTTTGCAAACTATTCAAAGCCCATGTTTACTAATAACTCATTAAAAACCTTGTCAAGCTCCATGTGACAGAATATGTTTTAAAAATTGCTCTAAAACGTTTCAGGGTATTTGCTAAACCTGTCTTGTTGTAAGGACACAACCCCTAAAAATTAGGACTGTTTATCTTTGAAGCCATACATGGTAACAACTACTTTAGGTAACAAAATTCTCTGGGACCTATGAGAAACATTGCCAATAAAGTTCCTTGGGAGGAAATTATCCTAAGCACTCCTGGTTTTTCTACCTTCATACAACCTGGGCTAACTTCTACCAACAATCAAGTTCTCTGATCCCAGGTTCAATATACTTCTTCCCTACCCTTTATTGTTTTGAAACCCCAATTCCAACGCCATTACTACAATTCATTTTAAAGTATGGAGGCCAAGTGTCAAGCCAAAGTAACTCATTACAAGTTTTTTGGAAATTGTACCCACCAAAATGGTTATTTGTATTTCAGAGAACTTCAAAGAAGACTAGCAAAGAAGTCCTTTATATTTTAGACTAGATAGAAGACCTAGAAACTCCAACTAAGAAAGATTAATAACCAGAGGCAGCTAACAATAGCTGATGACTAATATTCAGGAAAGAAAACAGATGACTGTATTGCTACTCAATTAAAGTGCTAATAAGTTCCATTTTGACTGGAACTAGGTTGCAAATCTAGGTGATAACAACTTCTATGTTCCTGGCAGCATCCTAACATTAAATAATTCCCTCATACATATTTGGGGTAGTATGTTTGTTGGAGGTGGCAGGTGGTAAACTAGTAAAAAATGAAGAATGTGATACTGATGAGGATATCTGCAAAAAAAGTTAAAATGCTAAAAATGAGCCTGCCTACACTTAAAAAAAATAAATGCAAAGACTACAGAAGGTACATAACAGAGCTTTACTCAATTAAAAATGACAAATTTGATGAATTTATGGAGACCTGGATGTACCTAGAAGAAATCATACCAGCAGAAACGAGTCAGAAAGAAAAAGAAACCAAATAGTTTCAGTAATACATGGACAATCAAATGAAAATACACAACGGGAGCGGTCCGGGAGAGGTGGTGACCCCCAGGGATTAAAATGATGTGATATATATCCACAAAGACTCCTACAGCTCAACAAAAACAAAGCCAAAAACCCAATCAAAAAATGGGGAGAAGAGCTAAAAAGACATTTCACCAAAGAGGAGTTACAGATGGCTAATAGGCATATGAAAAAATGCTCCACATCACTAACAATCAGGAAAATGCAAGTTAAAACCACACTGAGATACCATCTTACACCAGTAAGAACGGCCCATATAAATAAAACAGATCACAACAAATGTTGACGTGGATTTAGAGAAAAAGAAACTCTCTTACACAGCTGGTGGGAGTGCAAACTGGTCCAGCCACTATGGAAGACTGTGTGGAGGACCCTCAAACAATTGAAAGTGGACTTACCATTCGACCCAGCAATCCCACCACTAGGAATCTACCCAGAGAACATGAAGATATTAATTCAAAAGGACACATGTACGCGCATGTTCATTGCAGCCCTGTTTACAATTGCCAAGATTTGGAAACAAACCAAATGCCCCAAAACAGATAACTGGTTTAAAAAAATGTGGTACATACACATAATGGAATACTACGCATTCATCAAAGAGGATAAACACATGTCATTCGCAGCAACCTGGATGAACTAAAAAGACTCGTATTAGCAGAAATAAAAACAAAAAGAAGTACAGGATGGTCTCACTTACATGACGGACACAGGGAAAAACAAGAAAGAATGAAAACAACCAAAGGGACTGAACCATGGGGTGAGAGAGGAGAAGAGGGAAGAAGGTAGGGGAGGTGAAGAGCACAAAAGATCAGGATGGTTAACAAATGTTAGTGAAGTGGGAAAGCCCCAGGGTACACAATAATGGACTAATGTAACATTTTAAAAATTTAAATTAAATTTTTTTTAAAAAAAAGAAAAAAAAAGGGACAGGGTTATTAGGGAACGGAGAAAGAAGAGAGCCATCTGCGTAGTGGCAGGCAGGCAGGCGAACTGCTTCTCCCCAGTGTGGAAATTGAACTGATTCCTTTTTTTTTTCTTAATTTTTTTTATATGTGTTTCACATCTTTGTATTCCCTGGGGACCACCTACCACCTTCCCTCCCTGACCACTCCCTCCCATCTCCACCCCTCCTAACCCCCACATACTCATCCCTTTTAAGGAATTTTCATGTACATGTCTATGGCCTAAATTGTCAACCGGAATAAACTTTTATAATTTTTTTTTAAAGTAAAAAAAATGTGATATATAAAGAAATTATTCAATTAATACAAAATAGACTATAGCCTGGGGTCCGTAGCAAGACCTAGTTCCAAAAAATAGCTGGGCGTGTTGGCACACGCCTGTCATCCCAGCTACCTGGGAAGCTGAGGCTGGGGATTGCTTGAGTCTGTGGTACCCCGGGCAATGAGAGCCTGCAGTTCCACAGGCAAAAATAGCGAGACCTAGTCTCAAAAAAAAAAAAAAAATAGACTATAGGATACCCACCCAAAATTTAATAGCTGTTTTCTTGAAGTATACGAGAACGAATAGTATGAACAGAAAACTGACTTTTTACTCTACAGCTCCAGATTTAAGTTTTATTCTGTTTTCACATAAGTTTATACTTCTATTCTTCTAGATAAAGCAAATTAACTGAGTGCAAATGGCTGGTTTCCCAGTAGCATTCACTCTGGTCAATGGAGAACTGTAGAATGCAGTTATATCAAAATATCAGGTCAAATGTAAATGTGAATGTGAGGCATATATTTCTTTGAAGGTTTACACTGAAATGAATTTGTGGAAGCTCATGACTAACAGTGTTCATTCTTTTTAATAACTTCACTTTTAAAAACTCAGTATTTCAACATAAATTTCAGGAACCTAAATTGAGAAACAGCTAATTAGCCTTAGACAAAACAAGGTGTCAAAGGTGTCCGGCTGTCACTTGGATTTTCCACTTAAAATTTCAGTATGAATAAACTCCCTTACTTTATACATTCCCCAAATAGATATATAAACACTACCAGCTTCATATATCCAACAACTGTTCAGTAGTACCTGTGTGTGGACAAGATATACTTGATAATCTCATGGTCCATACAGTTTTACATGTTTGTATGATTATGATTCCCAATAGCTTATGTTTTCCCCTTAATTAGCTCAAAAGTTCCTTTGTAATGTAATGTAAAAATGGAATTGAATGGTTCTAGGAACCAGGTGATGGGTATACAGATATTAGCTATACAATTCTTTTCTTTTTATGGAAACTTTCAGATTAGAATGTAAAGGGGAAAAAAGTGAACTGGTATTAATGATTTCTTTTATTACAGAAGCTTTTTAATTCAATATAGTCCCATTTGCTGACTTTTGCCTGCTTCTCCAGTCACTTGAGTAACTTCTGCAAAGACTGTTTTTTTAATTCATTTTATTGATTTGTCAGAATTGTGCATTAACTGATCCCTCCTCCCTCCGTATCCCCCCTCCAGTCACTCTATCTCCCATTTTTCTGCGATTTGTTGGTTAAGTTGAAGTTCAGTTGTTGGTTGTTTGGCCCGTATCTGGTAAACGTTTTTTTTTTGTTTGTTTGTTTTTTTACCCCGGGGCTTTCCCACTTCACTAACATTTGTTAACTATCCTGATCTTTTGTGCTCTTCACCTCCCCCACCTTCTCTCTAGCTCCATGGTTCAGTCCCATTGGTTGTTTTCATTTTTTTCTTGTTTGTTTTTCCCTATATCCATCATATAAATGAGACCATCCTCTACTTCTTTGTTTTTGACTTATTTCTGCTAATAAGACTCTTTCTAGTTCCATCCAGGTTGCTGCAAATGACATGTGTTTGTCCTCCTTAATGGATGCATAGTATTCCATCATGTATGTGTACCACATTTTTTTAGCCAAACATCTGTTTTGGGGCATTTGGTTTGTTTCCAATTCTTTGCAACTGTAAACAGGGCTGCAATGAACATGCGCATACATGTGTCCTTTTGAATTAATGTTTTCATGTTCTCTGGGTAGATTCCTAGTAGTGGGATTGCTGGGTCCAATGCTAAGTCCACTTTGAATTGTTTGTGGGTCCTCCACACAGTCTTCCATAGTGGCTGGACCAGTTTGCACTCCCACCAGCTGTGTAAGAGTTTCTTTTTCTCGAAATCTACGCCAACATTTGTTGTTGTCTGTTTTATTTATAGGGACCGTTCTTACTGGTGTAAGATGGTATCTCAGTGTGGTTTGAATTTGCATTTCCCTGATTATTAGTGATGTGGAGCATTTTTTCATATGCCTATTAGCCATCTGTATCTCCTTTGGTGAAGTGTCTTTTTAGCTCTTCTCCCCATTTTTTGATTGGGTTTTTTGCTTTGTTTTTGTTGAGCTGTAGGAGCTCTTTGTGGATCTTTGTTATCAGACCCTTGTCACTTGTCTGGAGGACAAAAGTTTTGCAAACACTATGTTAATAACAGGTATTTATGCCTTAGAGAGCTTTATTTTCTTCTGCAAGTTTCTTTAAAGCAGGAGAAACTTGCTAAAACAAGCAAGCAGTCCTTCTCTTTGCTATTGGGCCCACAATGTAGCCTGGCTCATCCTGATTTGTCTTTGCTCTCTTGGGAGTGGATGAGAGAAGCTTTTTTGTGCTGACACTGGTCTCTGAGTTGCTAAAACAGGTGCACTTCTGTAAATAAGCTTTATTCTGGTGATTTAGTTGTCTTAATTTCCCACCTGCCTCACTATTTTGCTCCTTTCTGCAGTGTGTTGTGATCTGTGAAGCTTGAGTCTCCCAGTGGGGGGCAGCTAGCTCTGGTCCACAAAGCTCACATTGCTAAAACAAAAAAAAAAGTAATCTACAGAATGGGAAGTGATACTTGCAATTCATATCAAAAAGGGGTTAATAACTAGTAAAACCAAACATAAAACCCAATCAAAAAAGTAAGCAGGGGCTCCCGCTCAGGTAAGCGCAGTCTGGAGGAGCTGCCCAAGAACCCCCTTCCCAGGGGCTGCATGTCTGTGGGCCTCTGATGGGACAGAGGTCCCAGCATGATCCTCAGCACCACCCAGTGCTAGGAGTGCCCAGGGAGAGGGGCCCCACTCAAGTAAGTGTGGCCTGGGTGGGGGGAAGGAGGGTTCTGTCCCACCCCCCCATCCCAAGCCCTGCTGGGATTGTGGGGGGGGGGTGGTCCCACCCCTTCTCTGGTCTTTTGTACACTCTAGCCAGTCCTCACCAGGAACGCAGGACCCATGAATAACAGAAGAAATCAACAGATAAAGGACTAAACCAATCATACCAAAGACTCATCAAAGAACTACACCAATATGGTCACCAGTGCTCAGGAGCCAAAATTAGGGAGCAGAGAAACCTGCAATGAGAACGTTACCCTCCCTTACCTTGGTGGGAAGAAGGCCACAAAATCATGGCAGAGCTCCAAGGGGGAGCGGCAAATGGAGAGGACACAATCTGGACTAACCACGCACTAATGCCTCTCTCTCTACAAGGAACTTGCTTGCTAACAACGACTGGGAGACTGACTCCCTAAGCCAGAGTCTAGCAAAATGGCAAAGCAGCAGCAACCGGACTAAAAAAAACCAGAATGGAGGAGACAACCAACCAGAAAGATGAAAACATTGAGCAGCCTCTAAGAGTTGGAGAGAAAGCATACCACAAAGTCAAGAATCGAACTCTAAACAACACGGTCTACTGAGACCCAGGAACCCAGATCCTTGCCTGGGAAAAAGACAATGCTTCAGAACAGGAAGAGACCTATGGGCTAAAACATGATCAAGTAAACAGCAGCGAGAGAGGAGTTGGGAATGGCCAGAGATGGGAGGGGATGGGAGGCATACCCAAGGGGATCAACAACCTCCTTTTTTTTCTCAGCACCTTGCCTAGTAGCAGTAGTGCACTGTACCTACCTTCAAGAACCTTTCATACTGATGAGGACACATACAATGTGATAAATACAACTCTTTGGGAAGTACTAGGGGAACACAGTACTATATTAATAACTTCAGGGAAATTGAGAAATGTGTCAGAGGAGCTGTATGATACAAAGGTAAATATAAAGTATGAAAATCAGACTGTCTTGAGGCATGACATATTAAGATTGAAGATAATGATACCAGAAAAATTTGGGACTCTTTAGGGCACTGAATGTCTAGCTTCAGAGTGTGAACCTCATCTTCTAAACAATGAGGAGCTGACTAGGGTTTTGGGTATTTTTCTTTATTACAGAGATGTGACAAGATCAACTTTGTCAAAGACAGCTATCAACACTGAGGATGACTGGAGGAAAAGGCTGGTGGCACAGACAGTTGGCATATAGATTGACTTCTCAATATGCTGATATAATTCAGTAGCATCATTCCATTCCTTTTATCTTAAATTAGTCATCTTACCTTATCTTCATAGCCATTATCTGTGACACAAATTGGAGGCTTGCCAGGATACCGATAAAGAATGAAGTCCCGACTATTTGGGTAGAAAACCAAGGTGAGAACAGATAATTAGTATGTGCAAAGGATAGTTACAAGAACAAGTATTTGTCTATTTAAGCTGCCTACTTTACTCATGTAGAACTTTAGGGTTTTACAAGCTGAGAAATTTTAACTCAGAGTAGACAGCTAACTGTCCCTCTAAAATCCTGTGGGTTTATTTTTTCACATGTACCTTAGTTTGGAAGGAGAAAGATTATCAATTGCATGTATATTTATTAGTGTTATGGGAAGTCTAATTTATTTAAAACAGATTGGTAAATTTTCCTTGGTAAAAGACCAGATAATAAACACTTTCAGTATTTGTATTGTTTATGGTTTATTCAACACTGACATTATAACATGAAAGCAGTCATGTGCATTAATATATGAATTGTCAATGACTTTACTGATCCTTCCAATAAAACTTCTTAGACAATGAAATTTAATTTCACTAATTTCCACATTCTGTGAAACCATTTTTTCTAACCATTTAAAAAAAATTTTAAAGCATCAATAGTTTAAAAGCCACACAAAAAAACAGGTCAATTTAAAAAGGACAATATTTTAGCGAACTCCTCAATGCCTTTTCTATAATACTTGCAGATTTAGTGAAAATAAACACTGCAAAATACTAGAATAAGTCACGATAACAAGATTTTTAACTCTATCAAAGTACTGTCTGTCTTACCATCTGAAAAATTGTTAAGGAGTCTTACACTGCTCAAAATCTTTAATAGAACAATATTATCACTAGCCTCTAATGTACATTATATAGGTATTTTTCAAAATCAAACAGCTTTCAGAAATGCCACTTTTTACAATTCTAAAGACCAAGTCAGCATTTTCAGAGCAACAGAGCAGTGTTTCTCGAAATTCCCCACACCTTTATTGCTTTTTTTAAAGAACCCTTTTTAGAATTCTTAATTGCTCTATAAAATTTTATCACCATAGACATAGTGTGTATCTGTTTAAACACCATGACCCTTGAAGGACCATAATCAATGCACTCTAGTATTTTTTTTATCCTTAAAAACTAATTTCTACCCTCTTGGAAACAATCCTGCCCCTACTGAAGACACAAAGTGAGGTAAAAATACAAGAACTAAGTATTTTGACTTTTTACAGGAATAATCCAGCAAGTATAAAAGTCTTCTCTTTTTCCATTCAAACTGACACAAATGCTGTGTTCTCCAACCCAAAATTGTACCAATTAACTCTGCTTAGACCTTTTCATTCCACTTAATTCGTTAAATTTCAAATTTCCCAGTCCTAAGGAAAACTAGTAAATCTTGCACACCATTCCCCACTCCCCAAAGAAAAGAAACTTAACTTACTTATAAATTAGAGAAAGAGCTTTTATTTCCAGCTGGCCAGCACTTTCCTAAACATAAATAGTACATAAAGTTTTTAAAAACATTCTGGAGCTGAGAGGTACAGTTTTTTCAAGTCAATATTTTTTTAATATGCTCAGCACTCTTAGGTGAATTTGTATAATACACTAAAACTTGCTTTGAGGCTTGGGATACTGTGATAGGTAATCATTAACATAAATTTTATTCTAAAAAAAGGATCTAAGGACCTTAGCAGGGACAATATGGGAGATTTAAAAGGGCATAATAAAAATGGTATTAGTGTTAAGAACATAAACTTAGCAGGGTATGTAGTAAATAATGTGTTAAGTTTAGAACTAAGTAATCACATAAAATTATTTTAAATTAAACATTTTATACAGACCTTAGTCCCACTAAAAGAAGGCTAACTACTTATCAGGGAATTATTTACTAAATAAATTATGTCCTAATACTATTTATTTCAACCCTCCCTCCCCCATTAAAGTAAAAAGGCTTGGGCTTGTGCTATTTGCAATGTTTACTCTTTCATTATTCTGTGGATAAGATTGCTAACACCCATTTCTTAATATTCAACACAAATAATGTCAATTGCCAGCCTCTAAAGTTTGCAGGAACTATTTAATTCAACACAGCTGGCTACTTAATTTGGGTCTAGCTAATGTGACACAGCTGAACATTTAGATTACTATTCCAAATACTCTGAAAAGATTAAGCCGTTTTTTTTTTAATCTTACCTTGGGATTTCCCAACCGTTCCAGGTATTTCTCAAAAGATCCCTCCACATACTTCAAAAATAAAACAAACTTGACTTAACCAAATACATAGCATTACTGAACTCTGATTATATTCTGCAAAATTACCCTCCAATTGGGTTTTTTATTCAGTTCAACAATTACAGTATTACGTTACTACTTTGCATAACACCTCAAGAAGATTTGCACACACACACAAGCTATGAGTGTGGAAAAGCTAGGCTACAAAATTATCACAGGAATTGGTCAGCGTATCCACATACCAATGGATTTCATCAAATAGCCTTTGAGCTTCTTTTCAAAAAGAAAGTACTAAACCTAACATGGCCAATTTTTACTATATGTCAAATATACCTTAAAAATAAACTCAGAATATTACATACTTCTAATTCCATGTGAATTTCTCACTATACTTAAAACAACTTTTCCTAATTCACTGTTTAAACAGCTTGAAATGTAACTGACATGTAATAAACTGCACACTTAAATGGTACAATAATCTGACATTTGTGTATACCCATGAAACCATGACAATCATGATAGTGAATATATCCATCACTACCATTAAGTCTTGTACCCCTCTCTAACTCCTTACCCCTAAGTAAACACTAACCTGCTTTGTCACTGGTTTGCATTTTCTAAGAATTTTATATAAAGAAAATCAGTAGTATCAACTTTGGGGAAGGGAATAATCTGACTTCTTTCACTCAGCAGAATTCCTTTAAGATTTATCTGAATTTTTGACATTTTATACAAATCTTTGTTCTTCAAATGTGGTCCACAAACAAGCACCACTTGGAGTTTCTAACTTCAGAGATCTTGGCCCCCAGGTCAGAATTAATGAATCAGAATCTGTATTTTAACAAGATCCCCAGGTGATTTGTATGCACAAAAATACTTGAGTTGTACTGCTTTTACACTGTGCTCTTGCATTTGAAGTAATTTTAAAAATCCTTTCCCCAGGTGTAATAAGGACTATAATTAACTTCAAGGTAATAAGCTTTAAAAGCCAAGAAGCCTTCACATAGGTTTGAAATTCATTGAAACCTGTTAAGAAAATTAAGAGCAAACCTCGAGCAGCACGCAAATACACAGAATACACTGTAAGAAAAGAATTACTGGAAGGACTGGGGAAAAAAAGACAATCAGACATCGATAAAACCTCGTGCAGTGAAGTGAGAATTCAGAACGCTAATGTATACAAAGACAGTTTCTAAAAGTTGCTTAAATGTCAATCAGTAGTGGAGCCATTTCTTTAAAAAGTTGTACAAGATTCTTTAGATTGGCTTAAGACCACGTGCTATTTAGAACAAAGGTGGTTCCCATTTGTGCACATTACAAGTATACATTTAAATATCAACAACACAGTCTAAACTTTTGTGAACAGTGATTAATGTTAAAGGAAAACAGTGATATGGAATTAAAGACAGTCCAAACTTTTGGGGCTTAGGGAGTTTTTGAGTATGAGGAAAAATAGGAAGGATACAGATTTTTTTTTTAATAGTAAGATTACAAAATAACCTAACTCTGGAAGGAAATCCAGAGCAAGTCAGCTAGGGAAAAGGAATCTAGGCAAAAATTAACTATTTGCTATTGAGATTTTACAGAACATGTAGATTCTCGAAATTCAGTTCCCACCTATGACATACTCTACCCACAACTGTCTCTGGGTTATTTTTGTGTTCTACTTACTGATTCAAAAGTTTGCTGATTTTCCCTCATATATGAAACACAAGCTTTTCTGATTTCCAAATGATGGACCTGGCTGAAAAACAACTGAAAAGAGAAAGAACATCTCACTGTCAGCAGTCATTTAAAACAGAAACTTTGAAATTTAGACTGTACACATCAATTCCCCTAATTTAGAATACACGTAAACTAAATAAACAATGATCTTACTACAATGTTTTGCCATCTTTACTGAGATTGTGAGAAATGATCATCAGGCCCCTACTTTTCTCCTGCTTATAGACATAGCCTGTAAATTTCTCCTTAGGTATAAAACTTAATTTCAAATTCTCAACATCTTTAATAAAGAATGTTGTAATGCAACATTTAGGGAAAAGAAAAGCTAGCAAAAGTATAAGCAGTATATTTGAACTAACCAGCAAAGGCACAAACCAAGCTAATAAGCAGTAAAAAGCCCAAATGTTTTCATTGTTTTTTTTTTTTGTTTGTTTGTTTTTTGGTTTTTTTTTTATTAGGGTAGGTTGTCTTTTAGTTACAGTACCATGTTACACATAAAATTGTAAATACTCATTAGAGGTAATGTGTTTTCCTTTTACCTGCTCTGAAATAGCCCGAAAGAGGCAAGATGCATCCTTGGCAGTCAGCTTTCGAAACAGTCCTAAGCTTCCTAAATATTCATCCATTGATGCTTCATTCAGAGACTTCTGGCTGCAGTACCTTTTCCATCCTTTATGCATTGTGCACAAGGGGATGGAAGTATCCAGGGGAAGAAAAGAACACAAGTGTAGCAAAAAGAAAAAAGCAGGATACAGGTACTGGGTAGTAGTGACAAGGGCTTGCTTATGCAGGTATCCGGAAAATAGCCCCAAGTCTAGGCATGAAAAGGTACTTGGAGTCAGCACAGCAGAATCTTGGCACTCCTCTGGAGCAGAAGAAAAGGGCCGGCTTGCTCAGAAGTCAGAAGTCGGGACCCTGTGAAAATAAAAGGATGAGCCAGTGCTCCTAGGAAGAGAGAACTCAGCTAGAGACAAAGGAGGGAGGCAGAGCTACCTCATTGGTAGGAGTGGAAGGATGGGTGGGATTAATACAATCAGCTCAAGGCTTAAATAAGTATGCCTAAATAGCAGAACTTTGGGACCAAAAGGAAGCAGAGTTCACAACTTAACTCAGAGCAACTGTTGCACAAGGTTGCTGAGGAGCCGCAATAAAGCTCAGGTGTGTACAATACACTAGGGTGTATCCACACTACATTGCTTTGAGATCTCAGCCCAGAATTTTCAACTAGGCTCTGGGTCAGGTTTCCTGTTCCCTTCAGTTTCATGGTGAGGGATGCAGTGGAAAAGGAGTAACAGAAAGTTAATTAACTAGTAAGCTTTGGCATTAAGAATATCAGAATATCTTTTTTAAAAATGATGGCAAGAGGAACTCTTTCAATCTATACGGGCAGAAATCACAGTTAAAGCAAAATAAAGTGAGACAGCAGTTATCAGGATATTTCAGGTATGAGGTTTTAAGTAATCATCTCATTTAATTGTAGAAAATAATATCCCTCTGGCTAAGACCACAGATATTAAAGCCATCAGTTACGCTAGAAAACACTGATGTAATTTTAGACTAATGTCGCAATATTACTGTATACCATTAACAAAGAAAATTCAGTGTTATTTAAAAAATGAACACTGAAAATTTAAACTGAGGCAGTGTCAGAAGATATCTTATTCACAAATTTTCTAGTGGATTCCATTTTAGATGCTATAACACAGGATTAGAGATGCTGGACCTGAGGTGTGTCTCAACGTTTCCAGAAAAACCATTTTGGATCTTCAGAAAACCAAAGCAAATGTGAGGTTCAAAGACAAAACTGGTCACTTTTATTACTTGACTCCACTTTTAAGTGTCTTGCCTTTACTAAAATGGAGCAAGTAATTGAGTGCCTTATTTTCTGTCTGTATTAAAAAGTAAATTAAATAGATCAAGAGTTGGCTTTTAAATGCTGCAAAATTAAGCTGCTTTGGAAATTGTTTTTATTTGTGAATTGAATAGTGATCATGACTGTTCTTATAGGAAAAGCATCAATCTAGTTGCTTATTTAGCAGTTAAATAGCATGATTAAAAAAAAAAAGAAAACCAAGGGTCAGGCATGGTGGAGTATGCCTGTACGCAGCCTAGGAAGTTGCGGGCCAGTGATCGCAGTTCGAGTCCTACTGGGGGGCACGTTCGCGAGACCTAGTTCCAAAAAAATAGCTGGACGTGGTGGCGCACACCTTGTAATCCCAGCTACCTGGGAAGCTGAGGCTGAGGACTGCTTGAGAGTCTGTGATATCCCAGGCAGCGTGAACCTACGGTTCCACAGGCAAAAATAGCGAGACCTAATCTCAAAAAAAAAAAAAAAAAAAAGAAAATCTTTACTTCCTTTAGCATAATAGCAATTGAAATTACCTAGCGTAACTAACTTCTTTTAAAAAAAAGAAAGAAAAACAACTTAATGATGGGGAAATGACCACCTCTGCAAAAGTTCTGAAACATGGTTTGGGAAGAGGGATGAACCACCACCCTTAAGGCCACAAATTCACTGAAAAAAAATTAACGGTCAGAATGAGGTTAATTCATGTTTGGTATTTCTTATTTGTACTGAAAATACTAATTCTTTACAATTATTTGCTTAAACTGAAGTATATAAAAAAATGTCAATTAGTACTGCTCAATATACTGTAAGGAATACAATGGAAAACAGAGAATCAGAAAAGCAACTGGAGAAAATGCAGGAAATAAAGAAAATTTAAGAGCAAGATGAAAAGAAAAAAAGTTAACAAAGATTCACACAAATATGTCAACTGATTTTTGACAAATGTTCAACAGGCAGATAGGTTAAAGGGGAATATTTTCATCAAACAGTGCTAGACCTGATAACCATAATCCAAAAGAAAAATTTAATCTTCAACCTACATCTTAAGACTTGCACAACTCAAAACAGGTCAAAGAACTAAAAATTTCAAAGCCCTTGAAATATGCATAGGAGAAAATTTTCCAACCTTGAGTTAGACAAAAAGCTCTTATAAATAATGAAATAAATTAACTAACTAGATTTCATCAAAATTAAAAACTTTTGCTTTGGCAAATGACCTGTTAAGAAAATGGGAGTAAATACTACTTTTTATTATCACATACCTGAAAATAAATTCTTTACTGAAAACAATGTACTCTGAAAAGTAACCAGTAAGAAAACAATCAACTGTGAAACAGGCAAAAGATTTGATCACACATTTCAAAGATACAGGAATGACTGCTAAGCACATTAAGATATTCAACATCATTTATTAAAACAATGCAAATTAAAAAACTATGACACACCTCTACATACTTACTAGGATAACTATATAAATTATACAAACACAGGGATGTGAATAAACTGGAAAATAAACAGATGTAAGAGGTATAATTCCAAAAGATATGATTATACTTATATAAGTATACCAAAAAGGTAAAACTACAGACACAGAAAACAGATTATTGGTTGCCTAAGAATGGGTGTTAACTGCAAAACTACAAACTGACTACTTCTGGTGTGATAACGCTGTTCTAAAACTGTTTTGTGAAGTTTGCACAATACTGTACATTCACTAAAAATTACAGAACTATACACTCATCAGGTGATTTTTAATAGCATGATATAAAACCCACCTACCATTCAATTCACTCAAACTGTACTTTCAATGGATTTTTGTATATTTCCAGAGTTATACATCTATTGCAATTTTAGAACATGCCCCACCCCAAATAACTATGAACCTCTAATCCTAATTCAATCAACTCCAGGTAATTACTAATTTTTCTGTTTTTATATTTTTCCTGTTCTGGACATTTTCAAATAAGTGGAATCATTGAATATAGTCCTAGTTGGTTTCTTTCACTTAGCTTGAGGGTTTCAAGGTTTACCCTTTTGTAACATGTCTGAGTATTTCAATACATTGTATAGTTAAATCAAGTTTTTGTTTAGACTTGTTTCCATTCACTCCAGTAATTCCTATTACTACATATATCTTAGATTGACTAAATTTTAAAAAACTGACAATACCAAGTGTTCAACTTGTACTTTCATTTGTGGCTAGTGAGAATATAAAATAGTACAGGCACTCGAGAAACAGTTTCAGATCCTTATAAAGTTGCCATATGACTGCAAAGTTGGCTCAAAAACCTGTACGAGAATGCTTATTATACCTATACTCATAATTATGATCTCCCCTCCCCCAATCTGGACACAAATATCCCCTCCAAATATCCTCCAGTTGGTGAATGGATAAACTGTAATAAATACATGCAATAGAGTATTACTCAGTAATAAAATGTATATTTTACACAAAAACAAATTTTGAATGCATTTTGCTAAGCAAAAAAAACAAATTAAAAATGTTGCATAGTGTATGAGAGCATTTACATACGTACCGGGAAAGGCAAAAGTTATAAGGACAACAGATCAACTCTTGTCAGAAGGTAGTGTTACAGAGAAAGAGTTACTACAAAATGATGGTAGGACAGTAGATAATAAGAGTGATGAAAGCATTCTGCATCTTGATATAGGGAGTGGTTATAAGATTACTCATTTGTCAAAACAAAGCACTGTGCATGAGTGAAATGCTAATTTCCCTATATTTAACTTCAAAATTAATACAACAAAAAAGAATCAAACTTGAAGATGAGCAGCTCACAGAACAGGTATAATTGAAGAGGGATAACAAAATTAAGGGTATCAATCCAGGAAAGCCAGCATGGAACAGAAGGGCCAGAAAGAGATGAAGTGATGGTGAAGACATGCTAACAGTGATAACACAAGGACAATTTAGCACTGGTAGAATATATGTTATGTTCAATATATGTTATGTTCAATATATGTTATGTTCAAAGGTATGCAACCAGAACAATGAAGGCGAAAAACATCATCGGCAACCCACATGGCAGTATTTCTAAATATAAGTCATATACAAAAGATCAAACATGGGAGTAAGCAATTCATGGGAGTAAGCAGTTCACCTCATATTGTTAACAGCATAAAAACAATTAAGTTCAATATTTGAGGAGAAATTATTTTCAGCATTAACAAACTATCAATCAGATGGGAAAAAAGGTACTTTCAGACAAGATCAGGCGTGTTAAGGGTGGTATGGCTGTAGGCAAGAAGGCATTTTATTTTCTTGGGTTTTTTGTTTTTTTTTTTCCTTGAGTGGTGACAAGAAGGCATTTTGAAATAGAAAAAAATTTTTAAGATCACTGTTACTCAGAAAGCTATTGGAAGTATTTATAACCAAAATAATTATGTCAAACTACAAGAAAGGGACAAGCAAAAGAAATTTCCAGGATAGGGTAAAAAGTACATCCCAGGAAGACTAACGGTTCAACAAGATTAGATAAAATAAGGTTTAAGAAAAAGAGAGCTGGAACAGAGACTTTTAGGTAAAAGAGAATTTCAGTGCTGACTTTTTAAAAATAATAAATGTTAATCCAATGTGTCTGAATATACTGTGAAAAATGTGCTATTTCTGTAGGTGAGTTTGGGGACATTTATAGAAAGTTGAACAAATAACAAGAAATGACGTAAAAGCTAACAGAAAAAATGTACCTAATGAGCACCAACTACATGGATCAGATGTGAACAAAATTAAAAATAATCACAATGATGTCAACACTGAAAATTGCTCTCGCATGAACTGATACAATTGAAATTTGTTTTGTTTTCTTAACTGAAATATTGTTTTGCTACTGTAGAAGAGATGGAAAGTCTACTTTCACAGTAGAAAAGGCTACAGATGTTTCAATTTAACAAAACCAAAAACCAGTTTGAACTTACTACTTATAAAACATAAAATGATGAATAGCACCACACACTGAAAGCAGGGACAGAGATGGGGAAGCAGAACACAAAATTTGTTTGTTATAAGCCTGGTAGAGCTAGTTAATATTTTATATTATTTATGTCTTAAAGAGTAAATTTTTTAAAAATATGCAGTGAGCAAGAAAAATAGCACAGTAAACTGTAAAATTTTACAAGTAAGCTATTTTACAGAAGATACCAATTTAAAATAATATGAAGACTTCCCTAAAGTTTTCACATCCCATCAATAGTAGTGCTAGGAACAGACTATATATTGTCTCCTGATTGCACAATTGTTATAAAAAGAGTGATCACATACCGAAGAAAGTTAAAATATGAACAAAGGCTTAGAAGTAGTTAAATATAGGATATGTTCTCCATATTAGTACCATGGGACTTTGCAGAAAAGACTTATGGGATAATACTAGACTTCATTCTATGTAAAAGAGAAAGTCATTTTAAAGTATTAAACACTGTATTTTGAATTATGTATTGTACTTAAATTCCAATTGGCTTACCATTCTTGTACAGCAAATTACCCCAATCCTTTTAAACAATACCTCCAGACCAGTAGTTCTGAAGTCAAGAGCTTTATAAAACAGACTGGCCTTTGTGCAGAGATTTTGATTCAGCAGGTGAAGTAGGGCCCTGAGAATTTGCATTTCAAACAATTTCTCAGGTAAAACTGTTACTCCAGTAGTGTCACTTTCAGAACAACTGCTCTCAGAACAATGTTTTCCTTAAGTTATTAAGGTTTCTAAAATAAAAATTTGAGGTCAAAATTCTAAGAAATGCTACACTTAGATAATCCTATCTTGGAGGTTTGCAAAGCCAATTAGTAGTATGAAAAGTTCTAAGGAATGCTAATACTACTTAACTTTAACCTGGAGTCCATATGGGGAAAAGGTTTGAGAAAGGCCAGGTCAAAGTTAAGCAGTTACTTTCACAGTCAACTTGCTACTGTTTTCGCTACAGCCTTTTGTTTTTTGCCCCTCCCTATAGCTAGTGGTTTCAATTGAGTTTGCTCTATAATTTTCGTGACCCAAGCCTATGGTTGGAATTGAGATACCACATTATCAAGTACTTAGCACATAACGAATGGTAAGCACTGAATGCTACTAGCAGCTACCTGACAAAGTAGTCCATTAGGAAATTCCTTTTTGTGAAGAAAAAAATAAAATGAGAACCCAAATAATTTCACTGAAACAGTACTGTAAATCAAAATAAACTTCAAATACAGGGCTCAATAAAGTTTCCAAGCTCTGATGGAGCTTCCTCCTTTGCTAGCTAAAAATAATGGGAAGAAAAACGACGGTCTAATAAAAGATTGCTAGGCACTAGAACTCTGGACACTGACTAAAGTAAGTCAACGAAAATGGAAATAACTTAAAATAAATACCTATTATTTGACCTGTTATGAAACTGATTATGCTAATTTTTCAAATGCTAGCTTTATAAGGTAAGCTGAAAAATGTGTTGATTACTACAACTGTCTATTCTTTCACTAATCAAGGCAATAAAGATCTAGAAGTGAAATACAAAAACTGATGGCACATGGTATAAATGCCACCTCAAAGCATTTTTTAAGAATCAATACATTACATCAAGCATGCACTCTACATTCCTGTTGGACATGTCAAGTATGTGCTCTACATTCCTGTTTGAAGTTAGCTATATTGGTCTACCTTTTATGTAGCAATCCTCAATCTTATAACTAATACAATACACTGTATTTTTTTAATTTTACATTGATATTGAATCAGTCGCTAGAATAGTCACTTAGCAACTGTCACTTGGTAGTTATCTTTAACCTACTACCATGTAATCTTTTAGTGGAAAACACTTCTTATAAATGCTATTTTTAATATCCTGTTCTAGAAAAATTCTGAAGGACCATTATTTGACAGTTCCCTAGATATCATCAGTATATTGCATAGGGTAGGTACTCCTGTTTTAAATGCTATTCACTTGATCCTACAAACTTTACCATACAACGTGAAGGTCACAACTTTCTTTTAAATATGAAATACTAGACATAGGGCAGTTAAGTCAAAGAAAATAAGAAATGGACGTGGAAAAGATGAGTGTTTTCTAAAATATCTAATCCTAATCAAAAGAATGGTAAAAGCAAGCCACAAAAGTGCATTTATCAAAATGCAAAGTATTTCAAGACTCAAGAATGAAAACCATAGGATCCTCTCCTCAACTCTAAGAGCTTCTGTGGAGCAGAAAAAAAGTCTTGTGGTCTGTAGATACAAAAAGTAGGTCATTATAAATTTATGTTAAATGACTGAATGAGAAAATAAACACAGTTGAGATACTTAGGATGTTAAGGGTACCAATCTGGTATCAGATGTTAAGAGACATGAGTTAAAGCCTGGGGGGATTAATTAAATGGTGAAAACATTAAAAAAGATTCTCAGAAGGAGCAATATGATTTTAGTTTGGGGTACACTGAGTTTTAAGGTATTCAAAGAACAGACAAACATGATCAATATACAGCTGGAAATACCACTCAGGAAGTAAAGTCAGGGTTGAGAAATATAGACAAGAGTCAACAATGGAAGTTCTGTAAGTGTTAAAAATAGCAATATAGAGGCCCAAAAACAGAATACAAAAGCACAAATTTTTGAAGAATATAGTCAACAATACTTTACAAGCAGATACAGCAAATGTTTCTCCATAAGAATTGAGCAGCCATTAGTATGTTTTTAAATAGCAATGAAAAAACTAAAATAGGCTATACACTTCTAGCTTTCAATGTAAATTTCTGATTTCAAATATTCTGTCCTGTCTCTAATAAATGATAGAAATGTATTAAAATTCACTCCAATTATAATTCTCAGCTCATCTCCTGGACTCTTAAGTAGTCTAGAACACCCTTTTCAAGTTGTTTTTGACCTCAGTTTCCTTTATGCGAATGAGACTATAGCAACTATTTCAAAGTATCATTGTAAATATTGAGTTCCTAAGTATAAACTTCCTTTAATAGAACCTGAACCATATTATACAAGCACTGAGTGCTGTTATTTTTCATTTCCCCTCACAAAAATTATCTTACTAGTTGTATAGCATAAAGTAAATCACTACATAGGTATCAGGGCCACTCATTCCAAATCTCTCCCAAAATCAATTTCAAACTCCCCACATATCTAATTTCTGAGATTATATGCAGATTTTTTTTTATCTCTGGAATTCCTGTATTTTACCAAATTAGAAGGACTAAGTACTTATGTTAGAATAAAGGTCAAAGAAAATATCAGTATTACCGCCAGTCATTACTGGCAGATTTAGTTTTGGAAAACTCTTCCTCAACCATCAAAGTGGTATACATTTTAAATTTTGCCCTTTTGTCTACACGATTTGCCTTTAAAAGCATACAAAATAGTACATGAAGGAATCTAAAATCAAATGCCTGATAATATTGTCAAATAATGATTACTTCAAAAGTTTACTGTATTATCAAATCTTGCTATCTCACTTTCTTCCCGGAGTATAAGCAGCCTTCTAAAAATCCTTCCTTGCCAAAGTTATAACTTCATATCACTTTTTATCTACTAAAACACTATCAACTTCCTACTATTACCTGTCCATCTTTGAAACTAACCATGATGCAAATTTCTCAAAACACTAAGCTTTCTCTTTTGCTTCCTCAGTCCTGAAAATCTAAATACCCCTTAATATCTGGAAATAGAAAAACTGCTAAATAAACTAAATTCCACTGCCTCGTTGATTCAAGAACCCAAAGCCTGATTACACAATGAAACAAAACAAATTTTACTTTACTAAGCAAGAATTTCAAATAGAATTTTGATTACCATTTTTTCATAAGGACCAACAAAGATATGAATTTGGTAATTAATTTATCTTCGCTGCTTTCCTCATCTGTAAGTGATTGTATAGCTATTTTAATATCTTCACTGCTTTCCTCATCTGTAAAAGTGATTGTACAGCTATTTTAAAAATCTTCTTCTAACTCCAAAAACCCACTTTTTGTCTAAAAGCTGTTGCCCATTCAATCTAGTATCAATCCTACTCACAGTATTTTGTTAGATCTTCAAAACTCAGGAATCTCAAGCTTCTAAGTATGAGGTAAGGTTGTAATATACCAAAGGGAAACCCAATTAAGTTTGAAATCCCTACTTAAAAACACATACACACACACCCAAACTACTTCTGTAAAGAACGAAACTTTCCTCGGAAGGGATTACAGTAATTAAAGCAACCACTAGGCAAGCAACTTTAAGCAGTAAGCTTCTCATACATACAGTATGGTTTAATACATAGCCACTAGTGGCAGCTCTGCAAAATGTCATTATTTCAAGTATTAACAGTTTCCCTTACACCTTCCCCTTCATGAGAAATGATGGGACTGAAGCAAGATACTGAGATCCCTGAAAAATCAAAATGATTCTAATGTATCTCTTGATCCTCCTTTTATTTTTAGAGACTAGGTCTCACTAAGTTATCCAGGGTAATCTTGAACCCGCAGACTCAAGTGATTCCTAGCCTCAGCCTCCCAAGTAGCTGGGATTACAGGCACATGCCACTGTGCCCAGCTGGTATCTCTTGATTTCTAAACTCTACAACTGACATGAAATTTCACTAAGGTATAGTCTGTGATGTCATTACATACAAGGACACCACTGGCTGAAGCCTTTACTAAATGAGTAATGCATTGAAAACGGGTTAGACATCTGGCAGAAAAGAAGACAAGGATTTGAAGTCCGAACAACTTTTCAAATTAGCTAATGTGTGTTTGAGTAGACTCATTCATTTCTGATTCTCCATGACTAGTCACTCAGGACATGAAATCACTGTAAAGACTTAGTTAAAGCTTAAATTTTAGGTCACAGGCCGGGCATGGTAGCGCATGCCTGTAAACGACAGCTTATGGAGTCACAGGTGCGGTCTTGGTATTGCAGTTTGAGTCCTCCCCGGGGCAACACAGAGAGACCTAGTCCCAAAAAAATAGGAGGGCGTGGTGGCGCACACCTGTAACCCTAGCTACCTGGGAAGCTGAGGCTGGGGATTGCCTGAATCTGTGGTACCACAGGCAACATGAGCCTGCAGTTCCACAGGGAACAAAGAGAGACCTAGTCTCAAAAAAAAAAATTTAGGTCACAAATTTATCAACTGAAGAAATACATTTGAAGTCCAGAACATAGTCAAATTCTCTTCATGGATTAAAAGAGGGCCTTCCCTATCACTGTAGTAACATTAACATGCATTTTATAATTACAGTAACTATGGATTCCCAACTATGTAAGCATAGATTACTCTTTATCCTCAGCAAAATTTTAATCCTAGCTTCCTTCTGCTACTCAGAGAACTTTTCAGCCACCACCTTCTACTATTAGTAAAGATTTATTTTAATATTAGCCTAATTTAAAAAAACAGTCAGGAAAATAAACCTATGAAAATATCACAATGCATCCCAAGTAAAATATTTAGAAGTCAACATTTTGGTAAAAAGGTAGATCTTTGCAGTGACTACTCTATTTTTATGGATGAACTTTATCTTGAGTTACATGAATTTTAAAGCCATATATTTAAACCATTATACATATCCAATCATTTATTCATTTGTACAACTAATTTTAGAAGTACAAAAACTATAAACTCTAGCTGGGCGTGCTGGCATGCACCTGTTGTCCAACCGCTGGAGGCAAGAGGCTTGGGATCGCTTGAGTTCGTTGGTTCAAGACTACCCCAGGCAACATAGCAACACAACAAGCCCTAGTTTCGAAAAAGCAGCCAGGCCCTGTGGCAGGCACCTGTAATCTCAGCTACCTGGGAGGCTAAGGCTGGGGATCACTTGAGTCCACCACACCACACCGCGGGCAACTTGAGTCTGCGGTATTCTGGACAATATAGCGAGATTTAGTCCCCCCCCCAAAAAAAAAAAAAAACCCCAAAAAACTATACAATGAATGTTTGAATACAACTATGTGGGAGTAAAATAAAATAAAAAAAAAAATCACAGCAAGTTCTATTGATGTTCTCATCACCTTTTTGATGTTTTCTTCACAAACCTGTAAAGTTTTGAGATTAGTCTATTTTTGCTTTTTTTTTTTGAGACTAGGTCTCGCTATTTTTGCCCTTGGAACCACAGGCTCTCGTTGCCCAGGGTACCAAAGACTCAAGCAATCCCCAGCCTCAGTTTCCCAGGTAGCTGGGATTATAGGCATGCGCCACCACACCCAGCTATTTTTTTGGAACTAGGTCTCGCTACGGGCCCCAGGCGGGACTCGAAACGCGATTCCTAGCCCCGACCACTTCATAGGTTGAAGCTTACAGGCATGAGCCACCGTGCCCAGCCTTAGGCAATCTATTTAATCACTTTCTATTTTAGAGGAAAATGGTGAACACATCCAACCCCATTCTATCCTTCGAGATAAAAAGTAGTTTTTACAAGTACAACAGATCAACTGATTTACAGTTAAATCTTCTTAAGGTAATCATTGAGCTTTTCATTGCACAGAATACAATCTATCACTTTTGCCTCCTTTGTAAAATTTTGGTTCCTTGGATTCAGAAACAAAAGATGCTAACTAAAACTTGTTAAAAGTGTATTACTATTTCTTTTTTTTTTTTCCTTAGGAACATCAAACTACATTTGTAGTTCTTGTCAAAGTTTTCCAATTTAATTATTTTCTCATGGTTCCAAACTCTCTTGGTATTAGAGGATAGAGCTGTTAATGCTCACCACAAATTTCTTTCACTAAATATACTAAGTAAAAAATGCCTCTTTTACTAGGAAAAACCCTAATAAACTCACTAAATGGTAATTAAGATTTGTGTCCATACCAGTGGTTACACCATAAAATTTTCAATACATTCCATAAATACAAGAACCTCACTGATTTATATTATTCTGCCAATACATCATACTTATTTAAATTTGATTTAAACATTCCATAAGTTGGATTTGGGGTGTTTTTAAAGTGTTGAGAGTTTACTGTTTATTTTTTTAATCCAACAACTTTATCCAAAAATGCAGAAAATTTTTCTGGCTGGCCAGGAGGAAAACATTTCAGTGTTGATAAGTCCATTGACTGTAACAATCCAGGAAGCGTGCTAAAACAAAACAAGAAAAATATCAGGTAACACGAGAGGAAACTCCAAAATTCATCTGCTGCCCACCTGCCGACTGACTGCTAACTTCCCGAAGCTTCTCAAACTGTACATGTGAACTTTCATGTAATTTAAAGTTATAGGTACATATAAAGCAATACAAGTATTCCCCACTTCCTGAAAGTTCATACTATGTCACTTCATTTTTGCAAAAACCTTTATTGTCTGTTTTCGGCAATCAAAGGAAATCCAAATAAATTTTTCACTTTTACAGCAAAAGCAAAAATAGTGAGCAGTTATAAAGCTGCAGGCAAAGAAGTTGAGTAGCAGCACCAAACTCCTTTCCTAGTAACCGCTCTAAACAGGCTGTTTTCTTAAATGATATTACTCCTACTTCTACTATAGTATAGGTTATGGAGTGGTATGAGAGGTTATTGTTTAATTGTAATTGCTTCTTTGTACATTACAGCATTTCCGCTTATAAAGGGTTCTATAGGAATGCTCTACTTTGACAATGAAGGAGACCTGTACAACATGTTTTTCAACTCAACAGATATTTTATCTCTTATGTCACTGAAATATTTCAGAAATGTTATTTCATGGAAGATGCATTCACATAGCTTCTCACAACTGGGTAAATATAAATTGAAGCAAAATTAATTTATGAAAACACAATAAACCGAAAATAGAAAGCAAACAAAAATAATAAATAAGCTGGGCAGACAAGTAGACCATGCATGAAGATTGTGAAATAGGCTTTTTTTTTTTACTATAATGAATCTTTATGTAATTAAACAATACACAGTCTCCATGCGTGTTGGAAGTAATGTGGCAATACACAAAACTGTTACTTCAAAATTTAATTAAACCAGTCATTTAAAACAGACATACAACCACTCAGCCTTGATTTGGTGCAAAGAAATGATAAAAGTAAAATGAAAACACAAGCAAACAATTATTAATTTTATGCCATTTGTGTGTATGACTAACAATAAGGAAAAGACTTCTAAAACTGTTTGAAAAAAATGAGTATCTTAGGAACTTTTACAGCTTCCTTTTCAGCCTTCCTTTTCAAAAAGTGCTTATGAAACAGTGTTCTTCCTTTTAATATGCTGACACAAAATCATTTAATATTTAGAATGAAAATAGGAAACATGCAGAAAATTTGATTTGCATAAACCAGTTCAGGAAAATGAATTTATTCCTTTTGAAAAATGTTAACCCTTAACAAACTCAACGACCCAATGACATAGGTGTCCTTGATCTGAAGCGCACATAATTCTGATTAACTAGTTTCTACACAACTTTCAATACCTGTGAGAATGGATTCCATATTGGTTACTCTGGTATTTCTCTCCATCATTACAGGGAGAGAAAATTATGCTCCTGAAACATTCAATGGATCTGTCTCCTCTCAATGAGAAAATCTTTGATAGATGCCAAATATCTACAATAATGCCTAGCACATATATAGTGGTTCAATAAATATTTAATAAACAAGTAGAGACTGTGTCTATGAGACAGATATAGAGAAAACATACTATGTTCTACCCTGTTTCCTCTAAGGTTTATTTTAAAAGTTAATTTCAAATTATAACATTAACAAGTAATCTGTAATACGTCCAAGAGGTCTTTACAAAATACCAATTAAAATAGTTTTTAAAGTCAAACAATTGAGAATTACTGACCTGACCCTTTGGCTTCTAGTGTCTCAAGAAGAATTAACTGAAAACCAACCAGCAATTTTCTTCATCCTTCTACTGTGATGTTGATCAGTTCTTGTTGAATTTTAATATACTCCTCTAGAAAATAACACTCCTTACCATAAACTCCTCTGCTTAAAACACTTCAATGCTTTTTCACTAAACATAGAAATTAGAACTCTTAACAAGCTATCTCAACCCAGTCTTATACTATATTCTCCTTGCTCACTATATTCTTGCCACATTTATCTCCCCTGTTCTTCAAACACACCAAATTCCAAGGCCAAATTCTTATAGCTTTTGCAATTGCCACTTTGGCCTCTGACCTGACTCTTCATTCTCATGCAGGTCTTGGCTCAAATGCCTGCCTTATCAGCCAGTCATGCCCTTCCTAGGAGGTCCATCACCCTAGCTATCACCTCATCCTGCCTTATTTTCTTTATAATACATTTCACCATGTTAAACTGTCTACCTTCTACCACTAGAAAGTAAGCACTATACAAGCAGGGACTTTATCTTATTTACCATGTATCCAAAGCATCCAAAATGATGCCTGTTACATAGTAGGTGTAGCTGAATTAATGAACAAATAAATTGCCTGTTACATAGTAGGTGTAGCTGAATTAATGAACAAATAAATTTAAACATTCCAATAGACTGCCTGAAGGCAAAATCTTAATCAAAAGCAAACAAAAATGCTGTTTTAATAAAACTAAGCAACAAGCTCAAAAATTATATTCAGAGATTTGCACAGCCAGATGAACACATATGCACACATACATTCAAATACATACAATGGAATAAGCACAAATACAAAAAGAAATACAGGATCCCAGTCAAAGTGAAAGACAAACAAATGAAAGGGTTTTACAAATAAGAAAATCAAAGTGTGAGAGAAGCTAAGAGAGATAAGAATAGCTAGGGAAGAATTAAGGAAAGGTCAAATAATCAGTCTCCAGTATACCTGCAAGTACAATAGAAGAGATGTCCGTCTTTGTGTAGCTGCTTTGCCAATTCCAGCTGATGATTGTTCATCAAATTTTCATTTATAACCACTACAAGTGGCTTTTTATTTTCCAGAGTCTCCAAACAACTCCCTGCACCTACAATAAATCAAATTTATTGATACAGTTAAAAAGAGGCTTCGCCAACAATTGTATCTACAATGAAAACCAAAAACTTAGTTGGTAGAACTACAAACCAGGTCTTTAAATTATATATTTCAAAACGAGAAAAGTTTATCGCTTGCTCCCCAGTGTTATATTGACTTGAAAAATATATCATTTTATCATTTCCCAGAACATCATAACCTATGATTTAGATCTATGCCATTTGCCCTCTAGTAGCACGCCAGGAGCATGGGCCTTGAACTGAACCAGGTTCATCATACACTTTATGCAAATATAAAAATGTACTGCACTTCTATTTAAACACAAAATAAACCTTCAGTTATGACAGTTACCAATGAAGAAAGTCAAGATCACTCTGTATGAGTAAACCTGGGAGATGCCTGAAAACAGTCAGGATTAAATCTATAGAAGTGTACAAATAAATAATGATTGATCAATTCAACTTTTAAGTCTAAAATTACTTAGCTACTTTAAAAGGGAGGTGATAGATAAGGAGTAGACAAATCCATGAGTAGATAATGTTAGGATAGCAGTTAAGAACCTAGACTATAACATATCACTTATTTATCTACCACTTAATTAGACTGGGTAAGTTACCTGACCGCAATGTCTGTTTCCTCCGCTGCAAAGTTACCAACAGTGAATTACCAACAGTAATTCACAGGATTGTTTGGGAGGATCAACCAGTTACATACAGAAAGAATGTAGAACAGTGCCAAGAGCTGTTAACTATTACCCGACAGATTTTTAATCACTAATGTCTACTTTTAATGACTTCTCTCTTCCTAGTAGGCATTTTAAGAACCAAGAATCTTCCAATATTCTTCAAAAGAGGTTCTACTGAATGTACAAGAGTCCAGTTAAGTGGAACAAGGTGTTCTCTCACAGGTAGGCACAATGAGATTTCACAACAGAAAGTTAAAGAATGTTTCGGGCTGCATCAATTTCACATTCATACTCAACAGAAATTTAAAACAATCTCTCGATGGGGCTAGGGATCGCGGTTCGAGTCCCGCTCGGGGTAACACGGCGAGACCTAGTCCCAAAAAATAGCTGGGCCCTGGCCGGACACGGTGGCTCATGCCTGTAAGCTTCAGGCTATGAAGCAGCTGGGACTAGGGATCGCAGTTCGAGTCCTGCCTGGGGGCCTTAGCCAGACCTAGTTCAAAAAAAACAAACAAAAAGAAAAAAAAACAGCTGGGCGTGGTGGCACACGCCTGTAATCCCCGTTACCTGGGAAGCCGAGGTTGGGGATTGCTTGAGTCTGTGGTACCCTGGGCAACAAGAGCCTGGGATTCCATGGGCAAAAACAGCGAGACCTAGTCTCAAAAAAAAAAAAATCTCTCGAGGCCAAATATTTCATGATCAATCCAATCACTCAAGAAGCTGAACATTCCTGCTGATGTAAGCCTAAACACTAATTTCAGGTTTGATAACTCTTTGCACATCCCAGTGTTCCCCTGCGTATAGGATTTGTCTCTAAAATTGAGCTAAGGTGGTTAATTTCCTGTCTTTAATCTAGAAATAAATTCTCCCCAATAGTGTTCTCAATTCTTCCATTCAAAGAGTACTATATTCAACAGGGCTACGGTTGATTTACTCCTGTGATTTTATTTAACCTCAAAAAAGTTCAAGTTTCTGTTCTTTGAGCATCAAAAACCAAACTGTGAGAGTCTAAGGCACTTTTTACCTGCGTGACTAATAACAAGATCTGCTTTCTGAAGGTCTTCTTTCAATGAATCTTTGTACCTGTAAACATCCAGAGTAAACGACTCCGTACTGAATGGTTCAGGTACCACCTTTCCTCGACCAATTTGTAGGGTAAGTCGGTTGTAACCGAGGTTCTGGATTATCTGAAACGAGAAAAAGAAAATGCGGGTATTTTAAACAGGTCACCGCATAAACCACAATAGAAAATACACACTAAATTTAGCGTTCACCCTCCAGCACCCGGTGCAGTTTGTCTCAAAAAAAAAAAAAAAAGAACCTTTTCCCCCGTACCGGCCCCGACAAGCCGACAAGTTACCTCAGTGGTCTCAGCTCACACAGTCATGAAAAGGCGGACCCTGCGAGAGGAGACCGGGCAGATATTGAGGAAGACGTCGACAACTGCGGGAAAGCCAAAGAAACTGCTCCGTCCTACCTCACAGTCCGCGCCAAGGAAGCCAAGAGTCCGCTGAGCCGAGGGAGAACGCCTTTCCCGAGAGCGCAGGATGAGGAGAAAAGGCAGACCCCCGCCCACGCGCCACGAGAAAGGCGGGGCCGGCCTGGAGGGGTGGGGCCGAGCGAGGAGGCGGAGTCAGAAAGATCTGGACGGCCGCCAAATACGCTGTTAGACACCTCCCCCCCCCCCCCCCCCCCTCGGTCTGAAAGCGCCGAAGGCTGGGCGATGATGGCGCGGTCCGGAGCGCCCGGAGAAATGGCAGGCCGGGTGAATCCCGGCCTAAGAAGTGACACGCGAGTCGGAGGGGCGGAGCCGCTGGAAAGAGGAACTAAGCTCGATAAGGACGAGCTGGAGGCGGAGAGTCGGGGAAAGGAGGAGCCAGAGAAAAGAGGGGAGGAGCAGCCCGGGGTGGGGGGTCAGGGGCTGGGGGGCAAGTCGGAGGCGGGGAAAGGAGACGGAGAACTCGGAGGGGCTGGGGCGCTGGGGGGAGCGCTCAGCCGGGAATCGGGTCCCGACGCTTGAACTAGAGGCACGGAGAATTCTTTCCGGGCGAACCTAAGGCGGGCCGCGGCCAGAGGCACGCGGAGCTCGAGTCTCAGCCGCTGCCCCTACTCACTTGCAGGCTGTCGTGCGCCGATATACACGCTATAAGGTCGTCGAAGCTGGTGGTCCCTACTGTAACAAACACGCACTTCATCGCGGGGGTTCTGTGGGCCGAAGTAGCCAAGGCCGGATATGACGTGCAGAGGCCACGCTGGCCGCCAAGGCCCGGCTCATGTGGGCAGCGGAAATCGCCCTGGCCACCAGGGGGCGGTGGGACCTCGGTCTTTGTCGCTGATGGGGCGAGGCCAGGCGGAATACAGCCAATGGCTATAGCTCAAACCTGCCGGCCACTCTAGTGTGGCCCTTTGCGGCTACATACAGAAGACCCTCACAATGAAGGAGTGGGGAGTGGCGTCATTTCTTTTTTCAAAAGTGGTTAAAAAATAACTATGAAATGCAGTTCCCTATCCTAAGCGTTTTGTTTCCATTATTACTGGGGTACCACAATATTTTTAATGATCGAGAGGTTCGGGATTCTTTCTTTGCCACTAGGTTTTAGCCGTATACATTCGAGCAGTGGCGGTACTTCCAGTCTGGTAAAGGTATATACATACATACAAACAAACAAACAAACAAATAAATAAATAAATAAATAAATAAATTTTTAGTGCTTTAAAGCCATAAGCAAGGGCTAATCTTCTAACTCCAGTTCTTCTTAAGCCGGAAAGGACCTCTTGGAAAATGCAAATTTCCTTCATTTGCAAGGGATCTGTTTAAATGGAGGAATTAGGGACTGGAGTTTACTTTCTCTAGTTCATTGAACCCACCCCTGCCAGTGTTTAAAGTGTGTAAGGTAAAGTTAAACATTAGCATGATAAAATACTCTGATACCTTATACTTAGGCAGTCAAGTACTGGAGAAGTGATTTCTCAAGACTTCCCTTCTTCTGTCACCATTAAGGTCATTGTCCAAGCTATCTCTTCTATTGTTACTGGCATTTCCTACTGAAAATCTCCTCTTAGCCATATTCTTATGCTTTTCCCTGCCTGGTATATACAAAAGGACAGCTGTGAAAAGAAATTCTTTCAAAAAGAAAGGAAATTGGAAGCTAATTAGATATACCATCTGAAAAGATCTCTTATGTTTATTTATTCTGTATCGTTTTTTAAATACTATACTTTGGAGAGTTATCTCTTTAACTAGTGATGTGCTTTGACAGGAATGATATCTTTCTCCATACCAAATTTCACAAACTAGTGTTACAGTGAAAGTATAGTTTCATGGTAACAATATGTAAAGTTCCTGGTTATTTAGTAAAATAAAAACAATCATTTCCTGCCAAGTAGAAATAAGCTGTGAATATCTGTTAAAATATACAAAGTGTAACTGTACTAAAAAAACACAAAACCTAGGCTTATACATGAGAGTCAAGGACTTCAATGCCTCAGTTGCTCTGAAGACAATATGCTGCAGATGCTACTTCTTATGTATGGATGATGAAAATTAAAAGTGGAAAGTTTGGAAAAGGTTCATCACAAGATTAGAAACTGGCTCCGGCATAGACCAAAAGCTGGAGATGGGAATAGAAATGATTAACATAGTTGCTAAACAAGTACATGTAAAAGTAAAGTATCGGGAGGCACCCAGACCAGGTGGGGATGTGGAGATTAAGGGACATTTTAAAAGAACCACCAGTCCTTTCATATCTACCTACTCAAATCAAATATAGAAAAAAAGTCCTTAGGCGCCAACCCTAGAAATAATTTAACCATAGTTAAAACAATCCATGAAGGAATGAATCCCTCCCAAAGAGAAAGCTCTGTCAGTGTAATGTCTACACGGGTAAGATGCAACTCTCCAGCCCGCCTGTGACTATGCAGGTGTTTCTCTTCACCACCCTCTCTGTACAGTCAGGTCTTCCAAGACTGCCCACCTGGGACCAGACAAGCCTCTCTTTTAACAGACCCGTCCCTTTGAGGAGCAGCTCTTTCTCCCCACTTGTGTCTGCAACTGCCCTTTACTTCCCTTCCCTTTTATATAAACTTAAATACAAGTAAATACCTCTGCCCTGTGGGAATACTTTCCTAGGAAAACTTGCCATGTGCAGCTGAAAGGGGAAAACTTTTCTAAGAGGTATCCCAAGGGCCCCTGCTCTCTGAACCCAACACCTCTCCCAAACCGACATCATGCTGCAGAAACCATTTTTTGTATCTGGGTTATTACTTACACACCAATGATTAAACTGTAATCTCAGAAGTTGTTTAGAAAACATCTTCTAGGTATTAGGTTAGACTAGAAGTACCATAATATGTCCTGGATCTCGTATTACCCTGCCACTGTCTATATTCAAATCAAGCAATCAGGGAAATGAAGACAGTTTCCAGCTGTGGCAATCGGAACAAGGACACCAGGGTTGGCCAGAAGCAGGTTTATTAGTACCGGTACTGAGTCAGTGGATTCATATTCCTAGGCTGAGTGCCCCTACTAGGAAGTTCAGGGTTTATATACACTTTACATATGCCGGTGTTCCGGGTGGGCTATCATTGGTGGTTGTTCATGGCCTGATGTGGGGAAGATAGAATGAAGAGGATCCAGGAGACACTGGGCTGCATCCCAGTAAACTGAGTCAGTCATTGCTTGTTTATCTAGACCCCTTAGGCTGTATTTTTTAGGTTACTATGGTTCAGCATACTTGGTTATTGCTTTGACCTGGTCATCATACTTCAATATGATCTCATATCTCCTAAATAGTGTGTTTTCTCACTTACAATGCAAATAACAGATTCAGATAATAAGGACCTTATTTCTACTTCTCTATATATACTCTTATTCTAAGAGGAAATACCTTTCTATTTGATAGCAAAGCAGAAAAATAATTCAAGCTCTTTTAAAATATTTAATGAAATACATATTTAAGTGTTAATGCCATTTTGTACATTGATAGAACAATACAGTTTTATTAAATGCCTTCCTATCCACCACCCTATTTAACCACATACCATCCCTACAAGGTAGAAATTAAACTCTGCTCAGGGTCACAGGGCTAGAAAACAGCGTGCTCATCCTTTCTTGGCTCCCAAGCAACAAACTTTAACTTAGTCAACACTTTTCTTTCATAATATTTTTTTTTTTTTTTTTGAGACTAGGTGTCGCTATTTTTGCCTGTGGAACCGCAGGCTCTCGTTGCCCGGGGTACCACGGACTCAAGCTATCCCCAGCCTCAGCTTCCCAGGTAGCTGGGATTACAGGCGTGTGCCACCACGCCCAGCTGTTTTTTTTGGAACCAGGTCTCACTACGGGCCCCAGGCGGGACTCGAACAGCGATCCCTGGCCCCGGCCGCTTCATAGGCTGAAGCTTACAAGCACGAGCCACCGTGCCCGGCTCATAATATATTTTTTATTATCATCACCTTGTTTCTGATTTACACATGATCAATGAGTTATTCTTTTTTGTGTTTGGGAATTGCTTTTACGATTTAACCATTTTATCTATGTACTAGGTGATTAGCAATTATCAAGGTTTCTTCTCTGTTGAACAAGGGACACATAATGCCTTTCTTAGTTTTGTTTGTTTATGTTTTGTACTCAAAATAACTAAGAATTTTGTGCTGCCAAGAAAAGGAAAAGCTTTCTGATGCCTGGACTGTGTTTTTCTGTTTGTGATTTATGAAGATTATAGATATAAAGCTAAAAGATCTCTGTAGATATTTGTGGCTGTAATTCAGTGAGACATTTATTTATTAGAATATATTAAAGGAACAGTGTTCTGATTAGGTAAGATAGAAGAAATAGAGTTCTTAAAGTGCTCAGAAAACAAGAAAATTGAACTTCTAATACATTAAATGTGCTAGACTTTAATAAAATGTCTTTTTTGCAAAAACTGATCCAGAAGCATTTTAAGAATCCACAATTACATAATTAAAATAAAATTTTGGCAATTAAGTTGTTGCTCTGTTTTGTCAGTGTGAAGTATAATACAAGCACACATTCTGTTTTACTTGAGTCTGTTTTCCTAAATATGCGAACTTACTGATCAAATAAGTTAACATTACTTCTAAAATGTTCATGATTATGAGAAAAGTGAATACTTTCAACTACATTAAATCAGTACTCTGACACTTGATTTCAATATCAAGTATGATTTCTAGTATGCCAGTTTAAAAGTCATTTCTAAGATCTTTAAACAAGCTGAAATCGAGGACTGAAATCGAGGACTGACACTGTTAATTATTAAAGAGAAAATTGCAGGGTGGAAAATTGAATACTCTGCAAGGTTAGGTATTTTCTATGCAAGTTAGTTTATTGAAACATTGGTTTAAACAAACATAATTCTAAGTTTATATGTGTTTGCTTCTGTTTTGAAATGCTACAGCAAGGCAATATTCTGGAGTTGCATAATGAATGTGTTCCTTTTTGCCACTTTAGGAAGCTATAAAAAAGATTTGTGTGACCATAGGAAATTTTGCTATGTGTATTCGTAAGTTCTGCAAGACTGCTAAATGCTTGTACATGCCAAATAATTTTCAATTTTCCACCCTGCAATTTTCTCTTTAAAATAGAAGTCACTTCAGTTAAAAGTTATAATATGGGTGGTTGAAACTCTTCAAGGAGTTACAGTGGCAGAGAATTACAACAGTATGTGCACATTTTGTCCTTCATGAAAATGAACAGTTTTTTTTTCCCTATAGAGCAACTTTTAGGTTTCCAGAACTCCTTACATTCTAAAAATTGAGACTCTCCAAGAGCTCTCATTTATGAGAACTGTAACATATGAATTTTAACAAGTTTAACACATGGTAATTGCTATTTACCATACTAGACAGTAAAAATGATAATGCTTAAAATATTTATTGATTCATTAGGAAATAACAATGATGCACACATTGCCTGTTAACATAAATGATTTTTATATTTATAATAATTTTTATAAAAATATCTCCATTTTTCAAAACAAAAAAAATTTAAAGCATTGTTTCATATATTTGCATGTATCTTTACTACCTGGTTAATACAAGAAATGCTTCTGCATTTAATCCGTTGCAATAGCACATGTGATATAGCCACTGGAAAACACTATACACTCTTGAGTGGATGAGAATCTAAAAGACAGGTAACATCTTAGTATTATTCTGAAAATCATTTTGACTCCACAGATTGAAATCTGGCAATCAGGGAACAAAGACCATTCCTGGTCAAGGCAATCAGGGAATGAGGACAACTTCTCCCTTTCCCAGCCATCGCTCCAACTATGGAATCAGCCAGTCAGGGAGCCAGGATACCAGGGCTGTCAAGAAGCAGGTTTATTAGTACTGGTACTGACTCAGTAACTTTATATCCCAAGGCCAAGTGCCCCTACTAGGAAGTCCAGGGTTTATAAACACTTTATTTGTCCTGGTGTTCTGGGTGGTCTAGCATCTGTGGTAGTATATGGCCTGAAATGGGGACGAGAGAATGAGGAAGATTCAAGGAGGACTGCATACCAGTAAAAATCACTCCTAGGTTTGGACTGCTAAGCTGCATTTCTTAGGTCACAGTACTTCAGCATATTTCAGGTTATCATGTCTCAGCTGGTCATCATATTTCAAGATCACCTAAATGAATTTGAGAATATATATTTAAAAATGGGTGCAGGGTAACAAAACTTAGTAAATTTATGCTCTTGGGTCTGAAAATAAGCTGTGAAATATGTTAAAATGTGTACAGTATTTAAATGCTCTTGCTTCCCTTTTTAATAATTAATGACTATCTAAAATCGGAAAGACTTTATCTTATATGTAATCTTCCCAGATAACAGAGATTCCATATTTTTCAAAAATAATTTTCTGTGATACAATTGACCTTTTGCTTTGCCTCAATTACTTTGAGTAAGGGTTGAAAAAGGAAATGAACACTTAGCACAGTGCTACTAATACGGGATGACTTGGCTGGATGGGCAACAAGGGTTTCTCGTAGTAATAGAGTTGAAAATTGTATTGGGCAGCATACTGGCATACTGGCATACTGATCTGGTGGGCAGGGTCTGAGGGAAAGACCTGCAAGAAGAAATGAGAAGCACAAAAAGGGTGTACTAAAGAGAAAAAAAACTTATTTTTCTCGCCTGCCCCCTTCAGGGTTCTTTCTCCTGCAACCTTGTTATGTAATTCCAAAGCCAGACCAAACTCTTAAAGTGATCAAACTATTTATTACTAAGTAAGCAAGTAAGAAAGTGATTACCTAAACATGTACTACCAAATGAGCATGTAAAAACCCTGGTTACCCTATTACATGTGCTACAAAATAAACATGAAAAACGCAGTTACCCCAACACATGTCCAAAACTGTCCTTGTAGTCCCTGGTCACCTCACTACATGTCCAATCAGTCTAAGTTTGCCAGCGCATTTTCAAAAAGTAGGGCATTCTTTCCCTCCTTTGGTATCTGTTCTGGCTTCCTCCAAACTCGTGGCCCAAGACTTGGTGTTTCTTCTTTTCCTTTTGGTGTCCCTTTCAACTTTAGACAGAACAACTCCAATGTAAAACAGGAACCAACAGCAGGTCCATCTTCTCAGGCCTCACTCACGGGCCTCCCCAAGAACGTCTGAATCACTAGATTAAAGAAGCTCCAACAGGAAGTCTAAATCTCCAAATGCTTTAGATTCCTTTAGCACATATCATCAGCTTATGCCTGCTAAGGTTCATAAATCCACCAGCCAGGTCTGAAGTCCCCAGGCCCTAGGCAACCTGGGCCAACATAGCTGGGTCCCCATCCGCCTTCAAAATAGTCGACCCTTTTTTTTCTCTCCTAAGTCTCTTTTATATCTTTTTCATTATTTTCCCTCCCCTTTTTGGAGGGAGTCTTGTCAATCATCTCACATCACAAAAGCCTTGTTTTTCTTTTCTCCTCCTCTTTTCTCCTTCTGAAAGAAAACTATGAATTCTAATGAAGGGTTAACATAAGCTCTGTTCACCAGGGCTCTGAAAAAAGTCAGCAAGTCAGTCTCTATAATGTTGCAAGGTCCCTCTTGAAATTTACAATTCTAAAGGAAAAGGGGAAGTATCTCATATTTCCTAGCTACACAGTGTAACCTATCAATGAACAACATCAGCTATGTTAATGGCAGATACCACTCCAACACTACCTTCTGTTTCTTTTCAAAAGCTTTATTTTGACTTTGATTAGACAGATAAAGATATTTCAGTTTCTCAAGCACTCAAGATCCTAGGTATTCAAGTACACAAATCTCTAACATTTCTTAACGCCAACTTCTTAAAATCAATCCCTAAATTTAGAACAAATAAAATTAAAGTTCAGAATATATCTTAAACCTAAAACAACCACTATTTTCAGATCAAAAGACCTCTGGAATCACAAAGATTTGTTCTCTCACCTTATAAAAAGTGTTAACAGAATGAATTAGGTTTGTTTAGTATGTTTCACTTGTGAAGTTGAATGGTTAGAGGGTGTCAAATCAGAAAAACTACTCAGGCTCCCTTAAATTAAGTTTGTTTTCATAAAATGCTACTAATATAATCATTTCATGGTATATGTTTTGAGGGCAGTTCCTACTACTCTGTCAGTGCCCTATCTACAATACTGTTTTACCCTGAGGTAACCATCATCAGAACACTTATGAAATAGTTTTGTGTTATACTCCAATATAGAATTGTATGCCTCTTTATTATGAGAGGATTGGCAAGAGGAATAAATTAACCACGGCCATTAAATTTCTTAAAGTTCTCATTTTACTATAAATCTTACCTGATGGTTGTACTATAAAACGCAAGCCAGTAATTGTGTCCTTAACAAAGAACAATCTTAGCGCCCCATGGAAAAAGACCTTACCAGGTACTTAATATGATTGCCTCTTCAAAGAATAGATTTAGGGTTCAGACTCCTGAGCTGGTATTCCTGAGGTTCCTTTAGAACATACCAATGGACTGAGTTAAGTTAAAAAGGCTTTTTAAGCTAATGAAAGGCACAGATCACTATAAAAAAATAGATAAAACAGGAAGGATGTGCTAGACAATGTATAACCTCCCATATGAATACCCAGTAATCCTTTGTTGTTGTTGTTCTTGTTGATCTCTCAAAGTCATTCATAGTTTGTCATTGGCATATGAAACCCAGGCTTTCTGACAGGCATTTTAGAAGAAATATCATTCATACTTGCCACATAAACATGGAGCTATTAGTGGGAATTTAAAAGAAATGTGGAAAAGTAGCATTAGTTGTCTATGATAAGGGTGCTTGTATATTGATTTTATATAAATGAGGATTTTATTTATAATATAAAACTGTACTGAATAAATACCACATTAATTTATTCACATTCTTTTGTATTTGTTTCTGCTCTTGCTATTTCCTTCTCTCCCTGCCAGACCTTAAGATTTACTGTAACAATGTAAGGAAAGAGATTAACCTTCTATCTGACTTTAGGTCATTGTCAACCTCTATGTCTTTCAAATACAGGCAACGGAGATGCCGAGAGCCTGCGGTTCCACAGGCAAAAATAGCAAGACCTAGTCTCAAAAAAAAAAAAAAAAGACAACAATCAGTGAATATTTATTGAATATTTATTGAATAAATATTTATTCACTCAATAAATATTCAATGAATTGAAAGAGTTAAAGTATTAGATATCATGCTAGGACCTGTAGGAAATACAAAGATAAATAAAATAAACTTCCTTTTCTAGCCCAACAATAAACTGTTTTTTTCTTCATTTCACTGATGATTTGCAGACTTTCAGAATTAAGAGACCATGAACTATGCCCTTTATTTTATGGACAGGAAACAGAAGTTCAAATAGATTGTGATTTTTCTAAATTATAGTAGTAGAGTTAAGGATTCCACCAAATCCTTCAAACTGCTGTCCTTTACAATGCTGACCATTAAAGTAATGGTTGACACAATAATGGCATCTGTGTTTTAATATAAAGCAATAACAGCAATGTGAATTTTAAAGGATGATGCAACAGAAATTTTTCTTCTTAATTTTTCAAATATAGCACATTATAGGATCCTGGCTGTGTCTTACTATTCAGATTTGTTTAATTTTTCATCATCCATCAAAAGTTTCTATGTATTTTTTCATTATTATTATAGTGTCTTTTATCATAGTTGAGAAATTTCATGTTATAAAACATTTGTTTATAAGCTCTGCTTGTGGAGTCATTGTACTATTGAAAAGCTGCCCAAGTTGAATCCTTTTCCTCCTCATCCAACTAAAAATAAAATGTTACTTTTAGGGGTCTCCTAAAAGTGTAGACACAATTTCCTGTCTACACTGGTCAAATACTGATTGAAATAATACTACCATCAGTCATTTTGGAAAACCATAAAGAAAATGCTTTATGCTAAAAAGTAACAGTACATACCATTGAAATATATGCTACTTTTGTAACATATCATCTGCCTCATGATATTTTGTAACATAATCATCTGCCTCATGCAAGAGAGGGTGGAACTGAGCTGGGAAGGAAAGCTAGAGAAGACTGGGGAAAAAAGGAAGGAGGTCTAAAACAGGACCCAGAGAGCCCATGTAGGGCAGAGAGACAAGTTTAGAAGCTGAGTATTCTTCTGGGCCTTGGACTTGTACTAGGGACTTCAGCGGGCATGGAAGGAGACACTTGAAAGAAACAGAGACCTGTGGGAAAGTTGATAATGGCAGCTTTAACTAAGGCCCCCCCCACACACACCAAGTCTTCTACCTCACCTTCAGTTTTTCCCAGTCTTCTTTAATTTTCTTTCCCAGCTCAGCTTCACCCTCCTGTGGCTGGGGCAGAAAACCTGGGGCCTCCCTTTCCCCTGGGGATTTCCAGATTACACTTTGCTATAAAGATTTTGAACTGATAGCACTTAAGAAGAAACAGATACAATAAACACTCTCCACTCCTTTTATATACCTAAAAGTAGGTATAAAGTTATCCCCCTCCATTCTGTACCAGGGAGGACAGAAATTAACCACAGGAGACAACTCTAATCACTTAGAAGCCTGGATTGTGGATGTATTTAACAAATTTTGCTGATTAGTCCTTATCCATTAGTGCCCAATGTATTTATTTGCCAATGATTTACTACCCTAAAAACTAGAATTATTTTTCTTTTGTCTTGTCACTTCTCTAAAAATGGATTTTTCTTTTAAGATGTTATTTAAGATAAGATCCTAACCTATCAGTTGTACATTGACATGTGTGTACATATCATTCTGTCAGTTTTTCTCCTATTCTTGTCAGTTTAAATTACAAGGCTGCAACTGAAGAACCTAGACGGGTAAAGGGGAAAAACATTTCCCCCCTTGCAGTTTACTGATCAATCTATTTATTTCAAAGATATTTTAAAAGTTCAGGCTGGGCTACCCAGTTTCTTCAAGATCTTGTGAGTAAAACGAAGGACTTCATTTACCAAAGAGTGTGCAAGAGAAGTATTTTTTTCCTGTTCTTTCAGTATGTTAATAGTACATTGTTCACCTCAGCTAATTGAATATAAAGCTTATTGTGAAAGCAGGCAATCAGGGAAATGAGGACCTTACCGGCTGTGGGAATCATGGAAAGAGAATCGTACACAGCCATGCTAATCAGGGAACGGGAACCATACCTGACCATTGCTCCAAATGCAAAGGCTGACAATCAGGAAATGAGGACAAGAAGCAGGTTTATTAGGAGTGGTACTGACTCAGCAAATTCATATCCATATCCATCCATATCCCTAACAGGGAGTTAAGGGTTTATTTACACTACATACTTTGGTGTTCTGGGTGGGTTATCATTGGTGGTAGTATAAGCAAAGACATTGTGAAAGATTCAAGAAGAAATTGGGCTGCATACCAGTAAACTGAGTCAGTAAGTCATGGGTTGTTTTTCTAGACTCCTAGGCTGTATTTCTTAGGTTACTGGGCTTCAGCATACTTTATCATGCCTTCACCTGGTCATCATAATTCAAATGATTTAAAACTTTAAGAAAAAGTTTTTATTTTACTACTTCACTGTTTTGCATAACGTGCCATCAAATGGTTTGTGAGAAAAGAGATGAAGGAGAAAGGAAAAAAAAGATATCTGCTGGCACATTGATCTAACTTTAAAATCTATTTTTAAAAGCAGTATGACATTTTTGCAGGTCACCAAACTTTTCCAGAACTTTAATATCAGTCTGTGATGATTTAACATGCATTTAGTGAAACAACTTACCAAGAATGTTTAGGTCTGGAATACATGTAACATTGTTTTAGGATCGAAGGAATAATCTCAGAATGGAAATGAGAATTTAAATAATTTATTCACCAATAGTAAAATATGGTTATGTCTACAGATTAGAATTCAAAAATTTACATTTTTTATTGTAAAAGAGAAAGGTTGGCCTTTTTCTTAATATCTACTGAGGATAAAACATTGTGATAGATGTTATGGCAGGGAGGATATGTTAGGCGGCTGTGGACCCCAGTACTGGTAATGCTGCTTTAAAATAGTAGCTATTGTTCATTTGTGGGTGGAGATTTGGAGAAGGGAAGCTAAGCCTTCTCTAGGAGAAGAAAGGATTAAAGGATTAGGGAGGGGACAGAAAAAAAGACAGGGAAAGAGACAAAAGAGGGGAACAGAGAACAGAAAGGAAAATGAAGAAGGAAGGGGCAGAGAAGAGGAGCAGGGATGCTGGAGACCTCAGAGCTGCCCACTGCTACGTGGAATAGCTGGGAGGGAAGGAAGCCAAGCTGTGGGTTTTCATCCCCAACCTGGGCCAGTGAGGAGCCCGGGGAAGCATGTTGGAAAAACTTGTGACCTGTGTGAGCTGTCTTGGAAATATGGTACTTGAAAACTTGGTTTAATTTTGAAACTGCAAAGCTTGGAAGTCTTCTGGAGAACCGATGAGAGTTTGCTGTGTTGCCATTTTCAAT